>CAUYSK010121984.1:0-24195 GCA_963575035.1 Avahi laniger
AGCTTCTGAGTTCCCTTAACAATCGTGCGTCCTTTCTAAAGAGCAATGATCTTGTAACTTGGATTTTCCTTTTTTTTTTTTTTTTTGGTTAGATCCTTTGTTAGAAGAAGGGCAAAGAAAATAAGTAACAAAAGGATTGAAGAAAATGGAGACCTAGATGAACCGGTAAAGACGCCATTGATATTTCCCTAATCAAAGCTGGCTCTGTTGTATTCTTCTGCTGGAAAGAGCAAGGACTTTCTTTAACATACAATAGAATCAGTTCTAATCATTGACATCCTCCTGTCTGCAGATGGCACCATGTGTGTGCCTTCCCTGGAATCACTCACCCTCTCCTACTCATTCGCATCCTAGCTCACAGTTCTTTAGCATCCATTCTGTTGCTCAAGTATTTTTTTTTTTTTTTGTAAATGCTCTATCCTGCTATTTATAGGATGTAACCAGTTTCTTGAGGTTGCTAAATCCCAGTTCCTCTATTAAATAATTATTCTTAATCCCACACTGCCTTTGTTCTTAAAATTGCATACTACATTTGTTAGAGAGACATTTCACCTCAAACAGTACTGATTTTGAAGAAAAATAAAAATAGGTTGCTGTTAGGAGTTTCAGTCCTCTTCCCTTCCTAGTTTTTGCATTTTTCTTTTTCCTTTCAAATCCAATATTATAGTTAGCTTTTGTGCTTTAGAATTTGAATCTGTGCTACACTGCCTTTATGACTGTGACAAAATTGTGTAAAGTTAGTCTCAATGTATCTATCTGCAAAGTGGGGACATGATGGTCAGAGTGCCTATATCCCAGAATCACTGTGAGTATCAAACACGTTTACGTTGTGTGCGTAGTATCAGGCACATGCTACACACACCATAAACGTTGCTTGTTACTTTCAGTATCTTCATTCTAGGTTCATGGACAGGTCACTATGATTAATAACTTACAAGCTTTTATTGGGACCCAGAAATCCTGACTGCTCAGCATGTGTTTTCCGTATGCTTCTGCATTGCCTCCAAAATTTCCCACTGACCACATCTATGAAATGATTCATAATAAATGAGGCTTGCAATTATTGAAATATTCACATAGATATCCACAACTTGAATATTGGACTCTTTTTGGTTTTGTTCATGCATCATAAGTTCAATTTTTTTTTCAAGTGTTTTCATCCTAACAGCAAGATGCTACCCCCAAGAGGTAGAGGGAATGTAAGTTCTGGCATGTGAAAAAATATGTGTGGCAAACCAAGTACAATTACAATACAGTTAGTCCCAAATGTTGGTCCCTAAAAGCATCCAGATTGACTCTTTACGGAAGGCCAGTCTTGCAGATAAGGTAGATTTAATACGGTTGGCAATGAAAACATCAATGTTATGAGCTAATTAGTGCTGGTTCTCTGTATTATCGTCTTTATACACCTTTTTGTATGAGATTAGGGTGGGACGAAGGGGAAGAGGGAAAACATAAATGTACCTACAGACATTGATGCAGCTTGGCTAAAAGCAGCAAAGCAATAGTACAGCCCTTATCTGGCCATATTCCAGACATGGCTTAATGACCTCTTTTGCAGATGAGATGTCTAAGAGCAACTTCTACAAACTCAGAGACAGTGCTTCCATCCTCTTAAGAATAACTTAGAGTTTAGTCTATCTGAAACAGGCAAGGATAAAGTCCCCGGACTATTTGAGTGGAAACTGAGGCTTAGTGAGGTTAAATATTAATAAATGGCCTAAGATCATACAGTGAGTGACAGAAGAAGAATCAAGTCCAGAGATGTCTGAAACCAGGGTTCCTGATTTTGCAATTACAACACAAAGGAAAACGACAGATGGCAAGTTGTCTGGTGAGGGGACAGGAAAAGTTGTTTGAAGGAATGAGCTGGAGGGAGGCAAGTTTGTGAAAACAGCTGGCCACTCTGGTATTTCACAAACATACATCTGATTGCTGGGCTGATGATCAGTAAGTTTTCAGCAAACAAGATTACACAAGATATATCTTAAAAGTATTCATTTTATCCCATAGTACAAGGCAAAGATGGAACATTCTATTTTCTGACATCCTTTTTAAAAGTTGGAATATTGGAGGAGGACTTTTGAATCAAAATAAATCCACTTACCTTTCTTCACTTGTTTTGGGTTTAGTCTACGTTTCATTATATGGTGCTTATTACGTTTATTCTATAAATATGCAGTTTTATAGATATTGCCAAGGTATCACCTGGCAAAGTAATTTAGCATACAATATGTCATGATAAAATGCTGAGTATTATATGACAAATGTCAAAAAGAAAAAAAAAAGCAGGGGCTATATATGCTTCTCAATCTAGTACTTACTAGCAAGAAAATGTGGTTTGTAACAGCAATGAAGATATGCTGATAATAAAGAGAGAGATGGGGTAAGAGGCAAAGGGGGGAGAAGTTGGCAGGCAGAAATGAGCAAAGGAAAAGGAAATTATAGGTCTGAGGAAGCCTAGATAGAAAAACAATTACAAAATTATCATGAAAAGCTCAGAACTATGAAAGCATACATGCACTCCCTGGATAAACTGCCTGACCCCAACACCTAGGTTCTTCATTATTTTGTGAAATATATTTTGTTCTACCATAAGAAAAGAACACTTTAATTGTTCTTTTTGTTAATTAGCCAAAATTTAAACCAATTTGGAACCCTTAAAGAAATACCCAAAGTGAATGGGCTATGATGTCATCGAAAGCTGGTGTTAGATCTTGTCTGCTCTGCTTAACCAGCTGGGAGGTGTTGGTGAAGGTTATTTTTACTCTCCTAAGCAGTATCCCTATCTTTAAAAGCCTTGTAGCTTTATTGTAAAAATTAAATAGGATTACATATGTGTGTGTACGCGTGTGTGTGTGTGTGAGAGAGAGAGACATATAATGTTATCATCCTATCAGTGGTTTGAACAATTAGCCCATTTATATCATTTGGGGATGGAAAAATTTATCCTCTCCATCTTCTTCAGCCATCATCCCCAGCACTGTGATCATCCTAGTGATTACATTATATTTTTTATGGCTACATTTTTTTATTTCCCAGCAAGAAAAACGGAGGAGTATCTAAACTGTCAAGGCATGCACACTCCAAAACCATTGAAATTTTTGATAAATATTGCCATCTTGTAGTTGCAAACATATAAATCCCACATTTAACATTTTTTCTTACTGATTATACTTTCATAAATTCTCAATGACATGTAATGTCAACTGTAATATTTTGTTAATTTCTTGAAAAATTGAAAGCAGCCTAAATGATTTGCAATAGAAAAACTGCTTAATAAATTTATGTTATATTTATATTATAGAATAAGATGCAACTCTTAAAAGGAATGTGATAGCATGGTGTATTACCGATGGGGGAAAAAAGTCCATAATATATTCTGAAGTTGAATAAAAAGAAATTGTGAATCACTATGAATGATTTGATAACATTCATGTAAAGCAGCAGTCTCCAACCTTTTTGGCACCAGGGACTGATTTCATGGAAGACAATTTTTCCAGGGACAGGAGTGGGGTGAGGGGTGGTTTCAGAATGATTCAAGCACATTACATTTATTGTGCACTTTATTTCTATTATAATGTTATTACATTGTAATATGTAATGAAATAATTATACAACTCACCATAATGCAGAACCAGTGGGAGCCCTGAGCTTGTTTTCTTGCAACTAGATGGTCCCATCCGGGGATAATGGAAGACAGTGACACCCAAAGAGTGTTGCTTATGTCCAGTCTACTCCGTAATCTCGTTTTGGTTGCTGTCACTGAAGAAAACCCAGCTTCACAAAGATAGGATGTTGGAAATGGAAGCAGGCTTTTCAGTGCTTTTGTGGTAATCTCAGGATATTCCACCTTGACTTTAATCCAGAACATATGGAGATTTGAAGTTGTCTCAAACATACTTTTAAGGCTAACATCACTTGCGATCTCAAACAGTTGATCCTCTTCTAGCATGGACAAAGTTGATTCACCCGGCTTATTCACAAATGGATCATAGATCCATTCCTTCCCATTTTGTGGTCAGGAAGTAATGCTCAACCTACTATGAAAGCTGAGATAGGTCACCATGCACCAGCTGGGAGAAAGAAGGCCCTGGCTCAGTCTCTTTCAAAATCTCTGCTAATGTTTGAAACATATCAAAAATCCCAATGTTCAGTCATCGGCCCCATAATTCCAATTTGGTTTTGAATCAGCCTCTTTATCTGCTGACTTGAACACAATTGTCATTCTCCCCTGAAGTAGCAGATTGAGTTTGTTGAACAGGTTGAATATGTCACACAAGTAAACAAGTTTTGTGACCCATTCTGTGTCACTGAAATGTGCTGCCAGTGGTGACCGTTTTTCTAAAAGAAATCTCTGGAGTGGCTTCCATAACTCAGAAACTCTGGCTAGTGATCTACCTTTATAAAGGCATCTCGCTTCTGTGTTTAAGAGAAGACGTGTGCGCTCTGTGTCCATCTCCTCACATAGCTGTGTGAACAGATGTGAGTGAAGGGCATGTACTTTAATATGGTTGATAATTGTAATCACATTCTCCAAAATGTTGTTGTTTAGTTCAGGTAACATTTTTTGGCTATCCAGCACTTCTCTATGGATGACACAGTGTGTAGATTCACATCAGAAGCGACCTCCTTGACCTGAGTAGTGAAACAAGAAAGCCATCCAATCATGGAAGCTGTTCCATCTATGCATATACAGACACAAAATGACCAATTCAGTTTTCCTGATCTGTAATCATTCAAAGACTTGAATAGTTCTGCACATAACATATCCTCATGCACATCCTCCTGAAAAATATATCACACCAAAACAAGCATTCTTGCCTTGTTGTCAACATCAGTAGACATGTGCCACCTTTTGAACTGCAGCATCTCCTAAAAGTTCCTGGCAAATGTCCTTAGCAGCAGGCAGGATCAACTCTTTACCAATAGTAAAGGGCTTCTTAGCTTTAGCAATGCAGTAGCCACTAAGAATGATGCTCTCAGTGCAGATGCATTTGATAAGCGGTGGCCTTCAGTAATTGCTTCTGCTCTTCATGTTCCCGTTTTTATTTTTTTCTTTTGAAGAACTCCAAAGCTTGTCTTTTAATGCAGGATGCTTTGTCTCCATGTGGTGAAGCAGTTTTAAAGATTTCATGGCTTTGTTGGCTAGCTGGTAGCCACATATTATACAAAGTGGGCTTGGAGAATGTGAATCACCTGTAGCAATGAACCTGTAATTTACTCTTGGTGTTTTCTTTTAAATGCAGCTTTCATTTTGTTGGCAGTCTTAGAGTCTTCTGCTGTCTCATCATTGGGCCTTTCCCCCTTTTCAAAAAAGCTCTCCAACGACATTTGTTTTTTATTCATTTTTTGCTAGAGTTAGCTTGTGAACTTACCAAAGCTATGACTGAAACAAGTGCACAGTGCAGGAAAGAGGTGTGGACAGAAGTGGTAAATAAAATAATGGGTGGGCCACACATGGACTAAAATAAGTGTCAGATTCTGACTTAAAGCCTACTGCCAGATGCAGCTATACAATTGAAGTACATCAACTCACTTGGCCACTATAAAGCCTGCCACCAGATGCAGCTTAATTGTTACTTGCCAGTCACTGATAGAGTTTTGATATGAGTCTGCAAGCAACTGATTTATTATGGCCTCTGTGCAGTCAAACCTCCCTGCTAATAATAATCTGTATTTGCAGCTGCTCCCCAACGCTAGCATCACTGCCTCAGCTCCACCTCAGATCATCAAGCATTAGATTCTCATAAGGAGCAAGCAACCTAGATCACATGCACAGTTTACAGTGGGGTTTGCGCTCCTGTGAGAATCTAATGCCACTGCTGATCTGACAGGAGGCAGAGCTCAGGCAGTGATGTAAGTGATGGGGAGCGGCTGTACATACAGGTGGAGATTCTCTGGCTTGCCCACCACTCACCTCCTGCTGTGCAGCCTAGTTCCTAACAGGCCACAGACCAGAACCAGTCTGCAGCCCAGGGGCTGAGGATTGCATGTGTAAAGAAACATATGTAACACATATGTAGTTTATAAAATATATATGTGTGTGATATTTTCAAAATTGGTTATAAGTGGTAATAATGAGTCAAAATGAGAAAGGAAATTTTTATTTCTTCATAAAACAAAAGACGAAATTGAACATTACTTGTTATTTTAGTTTTCTATTGTTTCTGTAACAAAAATACCGTAAATTTAGTGACCTAAGACAACCAAATTCATATTGCAGTTCTGGATCCTAGAAGTCAAAAACGGTCTTTTAGGTTGAAGTCAAGGTGTTGGTTGAGCTGTGTTTCTTCTGAAGCCCCTAGGAAAGAATCCATTCCTTGGCTTTTCCACCACATTCCTTGGCTCGTGGCCTGGCATCGCTTCTGTGTGGGCCTCCATCGTCACATCGCCTCTCTGAGTTTCCTGCCTCCCTCTTACAAAGGCCTTTATAATTACATCAGACTCACCCAGATAATTCAGGATAGTCTCCCCATTTCAAGATCCATGATTTAACCACATCTGCAAAGTCTCTTTTGCCACGTAATATTCATAGGTTAGGATGTGGATGTCTTTGGAGGACTATTATCCTGCCTGCCACACACATCTTTCTGTTTTGATAAAATCTGTCTTCTTAACAATGACTTAGCCATTTGTTACTGAGTCTCTTCCAAAAATCTACATAGAAAGAAGCATATGTTCTTTCATTAGATACGATATTTAGCTCAACACGGAAGAAGAAAAGGAAAGAGGGAAGAAAGGAGGGAAGGAAGGGAGGCAGAAAGGGGCAGACTCTGTGTTAATGTGCCTGAAATAATAAATGCTCAAAAATATTAGCTGTGATGTGTTTACTTATTCCCTATATAACAAATTCTTATGCTGAGTAGAAGAGTATCCATGGCATTGCTCACATCACAAAAGAAATGGAAGGGAAAAAAAGACAATCTCTGGCCCTTTAAGAATTTATCGTTCATTTCGGAAGACGGCATAAGCACTTGAAAAGACTGAAGAACAGTGCAATGTCACAGCCCCACAGTGTACTAAAATTTTTTAGAATGAGAATTTGGAGATGGGTGATAAGAGCTTGGTAGGAGAGTAACTGTCACAGGACTTAATTCAGGGACAATTTCATGCAGGGAAGATTTGAATCAGGATTTATATGAGGCAAATGGGCATGAAACCGTAAGTTACTTAAAACAAAAGAAATTCGAGTAAATGCACATACTCAAGGAATAACTGATGGGAGACATTGGTAAACATTGAAACTTGGTTGGAGAAGAACAACAGATGGGCTTAGAGGGATATGAAAGGTATGTTCAATAGAGGAGGTGATGAGTTGAGCAGGCAAAGAGTGAGACCAAAGGAGGTCTTTGATTTTTGTAAAAACATATTTTAGTCAAAGTTAGAGATCAAAAATAGATTCTAAACAATCTTATTTTTCTTGAGAATAATAAAGGTAATTAAGAGGAAAGGAAAAGGTCAGCGAAGAAAAGCCAACTGAGGTTTAACTGAAGCATAGATCACTGGCACCTCCTGGTGGCTAAAATGGAAATCCATCGTCAATACAAACAAGTAGCTCATCTCAACAAAAAGTAGTTAGTAAACAAAGTAAAAACAGAATGTGTCTTTGATAAACAACTGGCTACTGCAGAGGAGTGTTTTGCAGGCTGGGATACATAGATACAGGAAAGACTATAGCTTTAGGCAATTCATAGAAAAGTTGCTCAACTAAGATATTAACGTTAAGAGTTTAAAAAAATAATTGGATTCATGACACTTCTAAGAGTAAAAACAAACAGAAATAACTCAGCTTTACAATGAGGAAATCTATAGAGATATAACGAAATGCTCAAAGATTTATATAGATAAATAAAAAGGCTGACTCGATCACATAGCTAGTTAAGTGAAGATTCAGAATTTAATCTCTAGCTTATCTGTTTCTAAGACCCTGGTCACATGAAGTACACAACTACAACGCCCCAATATAGTAGAAAAGGACCCCAAACTTCACATCAACTCACATGTTCTGCCTAGACTCCGAAATTGCGAAAGAAATAAGCAAGACTTCAAGCATTCATCTTATTTTTCCCAAGGAGTTTTAAAAGAAAAAAATGTAGAATAAACAAAAAGAAAAAAAACTTAATTTTCATAAAAATAAAGTATCCCCAGAAGGCTTATAGGTGCCCATTTCTTTGAGATCTGTCTAATTAAAAAAATAAAAGTTTATTCTTAGTTGTTTTGGATGCAGAAGATCCCACTTATTTCTCCATGAGCACAAGCATCTAATTATCAGTAAAGTAATACTTATTGAGAGCCCTCTGGGCAGAAAATTGTACATGATATCAATAGAATATGTGAACATATTATGTATATTAGAATGCATATTGTAGCCAAGGCCCATGGGCACTATTCCAAAAGTTTATCATCAAACAGAATTAGAAACCCTAGAAAAACTACTGTAAAAACACTTATGTTGGAAGCATGTGACACACACACACACACACACACACACACACACTCTTCGACATACCAACTGTAGAAGTCAGTCTATTAATAGAAACCTGTTCTGTCCAAAAGGTAGCCACTAGCTACATGTGGCTATTGAGCCCTTGAAATGTAGCTAGTCCAAACTGAGATAAATATAAAATACTCACTAGATTTTGAGGACTTACTGTGACAAAAAATGTAAAATATCTCATTAACAATTTTTACATTGATTACAAACTGAAAAATAATATGTTGGCTATGTGAGGTGAAATAAAATATATTATTAAAATTAATTTCACATTTACTTTTTACTTTTTTATTGTGGCTAAGAGAAAAATGTAAATGGCCTATGTGAATTCCATTTGTAGGGTCACATTACATTTCAGCTGGACAGTGCTATTCTAGACACATGTACTGCAGGCAGTTTAGATACTGCTGCACTGAGGGGCGTGACAACAGGTGATGCGATGTGTCTAGATGTGTCCAAGTTTGTTGTATATAGTTTCCCGAAACGTCCTTTCCAGTCGCTGTCAAATTTCTGAATTCAAATGACACGCTCCCAAAAAACTGTTGCAGAAGATTATTTGTCCACAAGCATGTATTTTTGCATTGCTATTACTTGTCTATTTTCAGCAAAGCTCTAATGTTACCTTTGAAGGTTATGATTCACTTGCCAGCTCTGCATTCACATCAGATGACATCTTATTCTTTCTGTGCTATTTTAATAGGAAAAGAAATGTGCTGGTAGATATTATTAAAGACCTAGATCATTGCCAAAATATGTTAGAAAGTACCACTACACTGTTGGCCTTGGTCTAAGGATATGAAAAAGAACAAGAGCATAGTTCTTTTCCTCTAAAGGCGAATTTGAAGAGAAAAGACAAATATAAAAAGTGAAAATGCATGGTATCATACACTCTGTGACAAATGAAAAATTCACAGTGTGGCATGGAAATTAAAGCTTGATGAGGTGGCTGGAAGTTGATAAGAGTTAACCGGGAGAATCATGGAATAGAAGAACGAAGAGGGGTTGGATGTGAGAAAACATCCCAGGGTTAATTTCCTCCCCACTGACTATGAGTTTCTTGTCAAACTCTTTAATCTTCTCTAGAATTGGTTTTCTTACCGACTTCTATAAGCCAATACAGTGTCGACATTCATCAAGCTTTGTTGAACTAACACACAAACATGTCTAAAAATGGAGGTACTAATGCATACATATCAAGGTTTTGTGAACATTAACTTCAATGACTTTGTAAATTTTAGATCACAATAAATATGCTAGCTGTTTATTCAGCAAATAATATTGAACACATATTGAGTGCCAGGAACTATTGTAAGCTACACCTATTACCTGGGCTTTGAAGAAAGGATAGAGCTTAGGTAAACACCGAGGAAGGAAAGTGTTGCAGGTCGAGAGAAAAGGTTGGAAAGACACAGAGGAGTTGCATCCTTTATTACTGTAATATTCTAACTGACTTCCTTATTTTCAATCTTCTGTACTTCTAGCAGGTACACACACAGAAAAAGAGGGTCCATTTTCATTATTGGTGGTATTTATAGTCTATATAGTTGATATGAATACTAAATTAGCAAATACTGAGCCATTGCTCCTAGGGGAAATACAGATTTAGATTTCTGTGAAACTCTGATCACAATATTTTCATTAAATGATCAATACAAAATCTTGTTCTGTGCATATTTCTGTTTAAAGATATACAATATATACATTCACACACATATGAGATATATATATACGCACATGCATACACCTTGGTACAAGTGTGAGGAGTTTCTTTCTTTTGGGCTTATACCTTAAAGTATAATTGTTGGGCATAAGATATGTGAAAATTTGGCTTTATGAAAAAATTCCAAATTAATTTCCAAAGTGGTTATATCAATTTATATGCCATAGCAATTTATCAAGTTTTAATTTTGAAGTACCTTTCTTAAAATGTTGATCTCTTTTTTTATTCACTTTCAAATAAGCAAACTATTCTTTTTATTTAAAATTTCTGGCTATGTCACAAAGAAATGTGAAGCAGTTTATAATAGATTAATAACTTCTTTATACAATAGGAAAATTAAAATTATAATTAGAAAAATCAGAGAACTTATGGAATCCAAGATTCCATGAAAAAAGGCCAGAAGTTTCTGAATTAAATGCAAAATTTGTATGAATGTGTGCATTATTCTGGAGTACACAGCTTTCTTTAAATTTCCAAAGATTTCTGTAACCTGAAAAATGTTAAGAACCATGGCTAAAGAATAAATTGAAAGATCATCGTACTAGAATTCTGGAATAAGCTATTTGAAAACAAAAAACATAGCCTTAAACTTCCTGGAAAGTATAATAAGGAAGAAGCATGATTTATTATACAGTTTGCACAGGACAAAAGGAAAAATACTAGTCTTTATTTTAATAACTATGTTTTGCTCAGGCTATCATTTAAAAATCATATGTACTTCTTATAGCTCACATTGAAGTTGAGCCTTGTAGAATAGCACAAGTTTCAAAAATTAGTCATTGATAATGCACCAAGTAAAACTCCTGAATCAATCAAATGGGAAATTACCTATAAAAAGAAGAGAAAAGATGAAATGAGTAAGATATGGAAATTATAAAGTATTTCTAGCAGAGAAGCGTGAAGTAAAAAAGAGAATTAATGTATAGTTCACTTTCTTATCCAGTGCTAAGCAACTGGTAAAGGAGGGCCTCATTCTGTAGAGATTGTATGTTTCACGAGGAAGAACAGTTACATCTGACCACCCTGGGAGAGGCTTATAAAACTCTTCCAAGCTAGTAAAGGAAAAGAGGCAGACAATTAAAACAGGAAGTACCAGCTGGGGAAGATCTCCACTGGTGTTCACAAGTATACTGGGCACATAATGAAAAACAGAACAATGGATGTGGGGAACTCCTAGGAACCTCTCTATCGGGAGGAGGGACCAGGTGGCCCTCGTCAGGAAGTGTTTGCCAGTTTGTGTTCTTAAAACCCATCAAACCCCTGAGAGGCTATTTTCCCTTAAAATAAAAATAAAATTAAAACAAAAATTGGTTTTATGTCTTCATCAACAGGATAGTGGGCATTTCCAATGGGATTTAGATTTTTTTTTCGGTTGTGTCTCAGCTTTTTGTGATATACGATTGGAAAAATTTTATACGGAAGCTTTTCATCTAACGTGCATAGCTTCTTACATACGTGGTTAAACAAAGAGATTCCTTTAAAATATTGTCTGTTATTACCCAGAACAGTTTAGCAAAATTTAAAATCAGGTAAAAAACATCAAGAAATATGATTGTGGAGTGTCTCATTCACTATGGAAGTGTAAAGATAAAAGTAATATGGAGAAGTCATAACTGCAATTGTCTACTTTTATAGAAACAAATATGTCATCGTCTACCTGATGAGAAAGAAAAAAATGTCTACAGTTGTATATCCTTTAACATTACTAACATGTTTTGTTGCTCAGATTTAATCTCTCTCTCTCTCTCTCTCTGGATCTTAGACTCTCAATCTTTCAATGTATTTTATTGTCTCTCTCATGGGTACTTCTGGATCTCACCATACAATATGTTATGTGAGCGTCTCATGATTAGAGAACACTATACACGAACAAGAGAAGGCATTACATTTAATAAGGGAAGTAGGAATGAGAAACCACCCACATGGTCCAAGGAATCATTATGCCAAATTCTATGTGAAGTCATGCCTAAAATCCAGCAATAGCAAGAGTGATTTTTCATTGGCTACCAAGTGATTATCTGAGGTATAATCGGTGTTGCCCAAAACAGTCTCAAGTGAGATCAACCTTTTCCACCGTAAAACATTTCCATCTCTGGAGTTTAGCTCAGCAGGCAGTAGAGCTAGACAGAAAGACCTTAATTCTATTTCACTGGTTGGAAAACATTAAACTCACCTCATTCATTCACACATTCAGCATTTATTGACAGCAAACACTAGGTCAAGTGCTTTCCCATGAGCTGCAAATACAGGATGTTTGAATTTTACCATGCTGAGTTATCATTTTTCTAGGCAATCAATGCCAACTTGAATTTATTTCTCTTATTCTAATTACTAGTGATCTCAAATTTACAGCTGTAGGAATTTCAACTGTTACTTAGCTGTCACCTGAGGTCACTCTCACTCTTGCAACTTAAATAAAATTGGCTTCAATCCCTTATCCTAAGTCCTCTTGAATGATTTTTCCACAACACTTTTCAAATAAGTCTGTGTGGCAAACCTTGCAAATATTTTGTGTAACAGAGCCTACATAACAGAATACCACATAACAAAAAGAAAATGTAAAATACTGGACTGTTTTGGTTGTCCCTTAGAGAGTGACGATCTATCCTAAAATGTAGTGGTTTAAGGCACTTTATTGAGTCATAATATTTTAGGCCAAAAACTGAGAAAGGGCTTGACTGACAGTTCATCTCTGACCAATATGGAATCCAAGGAACAGCTGGGGAGGAAAGACTCTTCCAAGATGGCTTCTCCATGCAAATACCTGGTGCTGTGATGCTCCTTGGCCTCTCTCTCCACACGGAATCACATGGTAGTTTTCCTTCTCATATAGAGGATATTTTCCGTGGGGAAACTGAACTTAATATTACCTTACTGAGAAATGTTGAAGGAAGTGACTAATTACATGCTGCATACACTACCATGAGCAAACTTTGACGATGCTGATAAAGAATTATGAAGAACACAACATTGAAGTGAGCCTGATAAAGATTTATGAAAAACAGGACATCAGAGTAAGTTCAATGTAACTAGTGATGCAAATTGATTATCTGCCTACTGTTTACTAAAAGTAGGATAATGTATAACAACTGTAGATTCAATTTCATGTAAATAGAGCTGAAAATCCACTACACTTTTATAGCCACTTGCTGGTTACTTGAATATATAATATTTGAGGTATTTTTTTTTTTTTGCTCCATAATGAAATCAGTTAATTGTATATTTATAAATTGGCATCTTCCTTTTGGTCTTGACTTCTGTCCCCCGACTCCAGCTTGCACTGCCAATACTTTCACGAGACAGAAAACAGACACTGCTAGTCCACCCAGAGGCTATGCTGGAACTTAGGCAGCATTGATTCAGTCTTTGGTAGAGCTGTAGAGCAAATGAGAGCTGTTGCAGCTACAGTAGGAAAATTCAATCTTCCACATAGGCGCTTATTCTTACACATTTGCCAGTCACTCTTGCCTCCGAAATTACTCTCCTACTGACATTTCTGCTCAGGTCCTCGACATTGTCCAGTCCTCCTCTCCCTCTCATTTTTCCTCCCCTTGTCTACTCTATTAATATCTCCTCCAATCTAAAAGTTCTTGTAACTTTCTTGGACAGGTTTGTTGTATTGATTGATTGATCCATGTCCTTATCTCCATCATTAAATCATCTCTGTTATTCCCAGGGAGCCTTATCTTTAAAAAAAACATCTATCGAGTTGTGTTTTAAATAGACAATTGTCTTCCTGAAAGGAAATATGTGCTAGATATTAAAATGCTAATTTCCACCCTCACCATATTTAAATCTCTTATATTAATAGTAACCACAAATAGGAAATGCCCAAATTTAATTCGGGTTTTTTAAAACAATTTGTTTTTGATTAATACGAAATGTTTATTTAATACCATTTACTTTATTCTTTAAGTATAAGGAAAACTATATTTGATTCCGGAGAATTCAAATCCAATTGTGAATTATCTTTGTTCCTTTTTCTCGTATCCATCCCTAAGCCTAATTTTACTCAAAAATTCTTCCTGTATGAATAAAAGCTAAATTCTGCAGAGGGAACAGGCAGACCTGAAGTTTGTATATTTAGGGCAAGCAAAGCTGTTTGTTATCAGCTTCTGCTGCTTTCAATCTATAACGCAGTTAAGAACACGGCAATTATGCATAGTAAGTTTTCCTTTCAAAGCTAAAATACAAAAGAAGCCCTTGTCAAGAATTATTAATGTCTTAAGTAAAGTTGATCAGAGCCAAAGCCATTCTAGAGAATAAATCTACCTAACATAGGAAAGTGTGTGTACTTGTAAAGAAATAGTGGGGGATTTGAGGGAGAGAAGGTGAAGGACTCATTTTCTTACAAGAGAGAGGAAAAAAATGGATATTTCGTAGGATGAAAGAAAACATAACCCCAATAATAAATAAATCCTCTTTTAAGAAAATAAGCTTAAATGAAAAGGGAAACTAGAGGTCAAAAATGAAAACCCAAGTTTAATTCAGAAAAGAATGTTATAAAAAGAGCACAGGGCTTGGAACCGAGCAAGGATTTAATTGGGGTGGTAGCAGAGGGTGAAGCGTAGGAAGCTTATTTGACCAGGACCATTATTGAAAATGTGGGGCAAATATATAATTTGTATGTTGCCTGCAAAAAAGGTTATACAATGCCAAAATATTCAAATTAATGTATACATCGTTCACCATAAATTTTTTCTTTTTGTTTTGGCAAGAAAAAGGCATTATTTGTTAAATGTAAACATTTAAAGTGCAGCAAAGTTTTCTAGGGCTGATTTTCCTTTCTGTTGCTTTTTAATATATCAAAGTCTAAAAGGATTGGGAGGAGGTCCAATCATTTAAGACCTCTGAGACTGCTGCCACTTGTTAACTGTGTAAACTTGGGAAACACACTTAGTGCCTTTGCAGCCCAGTTTTATCATACGGAAGAGGGAATAATAATGCCTGCCTTACCTAGGCTTTAAGGTTGCTGTGAAATTTTTTGTGTAAATCACAAAGCACAGCAGAGAGGTAAGGGGCTGCTCTAGTGTGAATGTGTCCCCCAAAGTTCATGTGCTGGAAACTTAATTCTCAATGCAACAGTGTTGAGAGATGGCACCAGTAAGAGATAATTAGGACATGAGGGCAGAGCTGTTACTTAATGCTTTCCTTTCAGGAATAGATTAACTATCTCAAAAGTGGGCTCTTGGTAAAAGAATGAGTTTGGTCCCCTTTCTTCCTCTCTCTAGCATGCTCTCTCACCATGCAATGCCTTCTGTCATGTTAGAAGGCAGCAAGAAGGCCCTCACCAGATGTGGCCCCTTGATCTTGGACTTCCCAGCTTCCAGAACCGTGAGCCAAATAAACTCCTATTGTTTATAAATTACCCAGTCTGTGGTATTCTGATGCAGCAGCACAAAATGGACTAAGACAGGGGCCCTGACGTGATTGTGAGAAAGAGCGACAGTCAACCTTTGAAAGTAATTTTGCAGTAATTCAATTTGTTCGTTCAAGAAATTTTGAAGCCAGAGTTAGAAATGAGTTTTCTATCATTGCCAGAGTGGCTCCCATTTCACAGACCCTTGGCCTCAAAGTCATCACCAGATCAAATACTGATCATGGCTCTCCAGGAGTTTCTCTCCAATATGCCTTTCAAGCAAGTTTTGGTGAAAATTCAATTTTTACTTAATGAATTTGTTTTCCCCGGGACATCAGAATAGTGAGTGCATGTGTGTGTATGCACACACACATACACCCTTACAATACATAAGAGTAAAAATTAATAGAAATAACAAGATTTATTAGTTGATATATCATTCTAAACTTAAAAGAGGATTTTTCAAGGTTGGGTTCCCCAGGAAGTAGACTCTCAAGGAGATATTTGCTTGCCAGAGTATTTTGAGGGTCCTTTACTTCCTGTGGGAAAGTGAAGAAATCAGGATTCAGAAGAGGAAGAAGTCGAACTGTGATGAACTTGTAGCAAAAGCTTTAGCAGATCCCATGGGGAGCTGTGGACCCAGAGTGGCCCTTCAGAGTAGTCTAAAATTGAGGTGAGGGGAGAGGGCTTTTATACCCCCATATCAACTTATCCCAGGCTACCCCAGAGACGGGGGGTATCCTTGAGCAATATGACTTTAGCTGAGGACAAATGTCAGAAAGGGACTCAGCTTAGAGATATCAGTCACCAATACTCTCATGAGATGAGTAATTTAATTCTTCAGTCTTGGGGTGTGACCCAGCTGAGCACCACAGAATCCACCACAGTCCACCCCTCACACCATTCAGATCCACACACCTCATATAATCAGTCCTGGAAGCAGTGCCATTGTTCCTGGAGGAAGCTTACAAGAAGATGGGATGAACATTAAGCTCCACCAATGAAATTAGTTTTGAAGCTATTCCTGATAATTATCACACCCTTCTTCATTACCATTCAAGATTTCCCTCACCCTCCGCTGACACATGTCTGCTAGTCTCAATGGCTTTCCTGGTAGAGGAATCCAGAGTTCATCTCTGAGGTGTCATTCTGCCCTTCTCAACCCTTGGCTGCCTAACTTGTCCATTCATTATCAAAAATGAGTAAGGAAGTACAAAGAGACAGCCAAACGGATCACCTGAGTAGAGTGCCAAACAGTATTTGCTGCTCATGTAAGAGCAGCCCTTCCCCCTGTTGGTAATCAGAATTACTCACCAGGTTGGTGACTCCTTTATTTTCGTGTCATTCTTGTGGCACAAGAAGCTTGAAGTGATTAACAGTTAGTTGCTGAAGCTTGAGCTTTAATAGGATTTTTTCTGTGTTCTCTGGCACAAGTTTTCTCTCTCTGGTAACCAAGACTTCTGAACTCACAGAGCCCACAGTTGTCAGAATGAGAAACACAAATTCCCTAAGTGGGTCAATGGGAATAATAATTAAATAGGCTACTCCTACTTTCATTGCTTAGTTCTAGGACTCATGTGTTCTATCATTTGGGGACGTAGCGCTATATATGGTTGTTGTCTTATAGAAAGCATTCCAAAAATGTTCTATTTAAGCTGTCCTCAGACGTTCATTAAATGAGTTGCACCATTATTAAAAAGACTGGCAACTCCTGGGAGAACTGGGATGTGATAGGAGCAATAATTCTCATGGGGGTAAACTGATGCCAAACTCACACGTCAATGGATCAAATATTCTGTAAGTCCTCTAATTATGGCTCTGTCTGAGTCCTGCTGACAAAAAAGGCAAACCTACACCTGAAAGAACATGTACTCCCAAGGTAGAAGGGGCCTTATATACAGTCAATTTGCCACCATGGGGCTAATTGGTCTCCTCAATGGATAATGCCATATTTGGGGCTCAGAGTTGGTCTTTGTTGCTGGTAGGCCGGAATTTGTTAAGGGCAGTAGCTAGATCAACTTTGTGGATGGAAATTTGGCCAATGCAGTTTGGCCAATGCACGGCCTCTATCCCTACCACCAAGCCCACTCTGTTTCATGTACCCAATGTGCCGGTATTAGGGTGGTTGGCATGAGCTGATTGAGTCACCCAGTCTACTTGGTTGCTTAATGTCTATTCTGGGATGGATTTTTCTGCAGCATTAATAAGCAGTAATAAATCCAACACACTTTATGCCCACTCCCAATGAGTTATCCAAATGCTTCTTCTCCAGAACTCCTTGTCCCCAGTATTTTATTCTTTCTTCTTCCAGCCCTTTGATTAACCAGCCAAGCCATTTTTCACTGCCCATGTGTCTGTATTATTATTACCTCATACTAATTCTCTTTCCACATAAAATAGATGGCCAGATACACTGCTCAGAGCTCTGGTCACTGGAATGATTTTTCCTTAAAACGTCATTCAGTGCCACTCCTAAGTGGGCTATGGTGCACCGTGGTCCATCTTCAGTTTGCTCCCACATACTGAGCTGACCCATCTCTGACATAAGCTTGGTTTTTTCCCTCCTCTGCCAGCTGGTTGTAAGGGAGCCCCTCATATGGTCACAGGTGTGAGGTGAGGGAGAGCTGGGAGAAGAGTGGTGGATGACACAAGGGTCTGGGTCTGGGCCATCTGCTGCTGAATTTCTCTTGTGCCTCTGGCCTTCTTTTTATCTAAGCCCAGCTATATCATTGCCATGCTATAATGGATTATGGCTGGCCCTGTTCAACCTTTCGATGTGGTAAATTTGCCAGAACGCTGACCATGATGGGTAGGCCTGGTGTTGTGGTTGCTTGATGGCCAAGGTCAGGCATTCTCTCTTTATCAGGGCCAAGGAGCAAGACAGGAGGTGTTTTTCAGAAAGTTAATAATAATTCTTTGATGTAGACAGTATGGTCTTACTACACAACACTAGCACTTTACTTTAGGATGAAGGGTTATCTGCCACCATGGCTATATTTCTCAGCCTTTAGGGCCTCTATAAAGATTCTAAAACAAAATGAAAAGCCAAATTTAACAAACTTTTGTACATATGTTCTTGACCACATTAAGGTGCAGGGATAGACCTTAGGGCCCCACATCTGTATAGCTAACACTTACCCAGGTTTACCATAGCATGGGCTGAAAGGAGCAGAGGACATTTTTAAGATTTCAATGCCCTCTTTCTTCTAATAATTCTACAAATCTAAAATAAAGTGTTCATAAAATATTATCAGAACCCTCTAAGATTTTCTCAGATTCTAAAATTAAAGGCAATGCCTACTTCACCTAATCCTTTAAACTTGGAAGATGCACAAACATACAAGTGATTCTGTTCAACATGAGAAAAGATAAAAGACAATGAAAATCAGGTCAAAGTCAGAACTGAGGCAGATAATGTTCATGACTTATCTTTCTTCTCCTTAAAGGTATAGAAGTACAATTTCTTCGTTGCCTATATTACTTTGTATTGAACACTGAAAAAGGAGACTTCATCTGTTCTGTTTACTTTGAAATGAAGCATTCCTAACTCTCATGAGTGATGTCATTGTCTTCTAATAGGAAGTGCAATTTGTGTTTTCCAAAGGTACAACATATCTAAAAAACATAATATAGAAGAAGCCTAAATGAATACTTGTAGAAAAAGTAGGGCATTGTATGAAAAGGAATTACATACAATATTGTATTATAGAGCTCAAGATTGAGGAGCAAACCTTTTAAGGGGAAGGGATTTTCCTGTTCTTAAAAAAACGAGGATGTTATTAGAGAAGTCTGAGCCCTGCAGACTTCAGTTCACTGTAGCAAAAAGGCTCTGGGAAAGATGAAATCATCTGTATTATATTATGAGCAGGCAGGCTAGTTGAAAAGGGACATTGAGTATGCAATGTGGTAGATATTAGCAATCACTTAAGAGAAACCACAAAAAACTTCATGCATTGGCCTGGAGTAGCCTTCAACATCTGCTCAGGCCCTTCAGAGTCTACACTGCTAAGAACATAAGTCAGTTTGTTGGTCATTCTTCTGAACTTGAAGCCAGATGAGCAAATCCAAGCCATTTTATGGTACGATCATTCAAATCATTCCAGTATGTTACAAGATTTTTTGCCTTTGCCTTAAGCTTCAAAAAGAATTAGGCAGCATTTGTAACACTTCACACATTCCAAGGAAACGATTGAATCCAATGGTGAAAATTTTCAAGTTCTAATGAATTATTAATGCATAATTTATGTTAAGCATCTAACTTAAAATGACACTTTCCTATAGAGCCATTGTGCTAAAGTACAGTAAGACAGTAACTGCTATTTCAATGTTCATTATTATTACTTTATTATGTTTATGCTGTCATTTATTTATCCTTATTATTTAATAATAAAAATCTGCTATGAAATGGTGCCAATCCCTTGACAGTTTCATCTAAAAGGAGGAGATTTACCAATCAAGTGTAAGGTTAACAGAAGGGCATGTAGAGATGCCCACACAATAAGAGGAATTCCATTACATCAAAATGTTCAACAAGCAACTTTAAAACATACATGTTTTAAATTTATGAAACTAAAAACAATGAAGTAGATATTTGGGTTATTTCATTGCAGTCAAATACATTTTCTTGTTATCCATGAAATATTTCTTTATACATGGTCTTATTTCTCATAAGCTTTATCAGAGAATCTTCATGAGTAGGGCAAGAAGTGAATAACATCCTCTCATTGCAGAATTAATCTTATTCTCAGAAATGGCAGACCTAGAACATTTAACATACACCTAATGGCCTTACCGTTCTCTGTTCGGTTGGATTTTTGTCTATTAGATTGGTGCTTCCTAGAAGGAAGTGGGGATGGAAGAGAAAAGGGTTAGGGATAAGGACTGTGCAGAAATTTTAAGTTGACTCACAAATGTTCTATGTTTTTCTGAAATTCTGAGATGCTAAGTCTATTTTTTCTGTTTTGAGAGTTAACAATGACAATAACAACAACATCGAGGTATGAAACTGTTTCTATCTGCCAAGAAATATGCTTAATCCTATATGTATATTATATTTTTCTATACCCACAAGAACCACATAGAATCTGCTGCTATTACTATGTTTTATTTTTTATGCTGAGGAAACTGAAAATTATAGGAGCCAAATAACAATCTTTAATTTGTACTCCAAGGTATCTAGGAGGTTCAAAGCTTAAAACCTAGCCATCTCTAAATATTTGTGAATAAACAGATAAGAAGAATTAAGCCTATATCAAGGTTTTTGAGCCTGTTGAAATCCACATTTTAGTCAACACACTAATACCCAAGTATATATGCCCTGAATAGTTAACTGTTTAACTTCAAGATATTGCTTCTCTTTTTCTGGAGGAAAATTTTTTTAAAAAAGAAAAAGAACAGCAAAATAAAGGTAGGATTTGGTTATTTTGAGTTGACTAAATCAAAGATCCTTGAATCGTTTTCAAGCAGCTATAACCATGGGATGATCAGTGGAATCCTTAGAAATCACAAAAGGAATTGGAGTTTCCAGCTCCCAAAGAAGCAGCAAAGAAATGACTGTTCTGCTTCTCCACTCACAAGTGAACATTTCAGGATGCCAGCATTTTCTTCTGGGCCTTGCAGAGAAAGTGGCTGGCTCACATTTGCAAACCTGAAAGTATTTTTTGACAATACAGTGGCATCCAGGACCTAAACTTACTGGATTCACATCTGCGGCATCCAGAGAATCAGAAAGAGTGAGTTCTATCTCTTTTTCTCCTTTACTTTGTCTTCAAGTCAATTCCTCTGGCCAAATAATGTCAGAGATGTGAGGCACCTCACAGAGCACCCAGCCCAGTGTCTCCATGCTGGGGCCTCTTTAGGAATTCACAAAGACTTCCTAGGGAGAACTCCAGCAAGGACAGTTGTGATGAAATCACATCCCAGATTGCCTGTCACTCTGCACTGCTTCCTAAAATTTACCTACCTTGTCTCCTTTCTTCAAGGAGACATTTGAGGTCTGTGAACTCACCTTTCCCCTGCCTCTCTTTCACAATAGCTTACAAAATAAAGGTCTATCTCTCCTCCATTTGAAAGTTTTCTTGGGTGCACTGCCCAGGATGTAAAGTCTTCTTGTTTGCTACACAAAAGGGCAATTCAAAGATGTCCTGGGGATAGATGTTCAAGAGTGCCAAGCATAAGAGAGTTTTCTCAAGCATCTTCTAGTTTTATATAAGGATGAAAAAAGTGAAATATAGAAGTTACATGAACTACTGCTGATCAAGCAGCTAAAAAGTACAGGATTTGAGATGCAAAATAGCATAAGCCTATTGGCTGCAAAGTCTTTCCCCTTCCCTCTTTAAATGCTAAAGCAGATCAAGACTCCTAAGTGTCTGGCACTCCATCATCTAAGGTCAATTTTTTTTTCTTTTCTTACTTTAAATATTCAAGCCTCAAATGGAAAAGGTCACAAAGGAGTCAGAAACTCAGGTGGAATTAAAACTACAACCACAGTCCTTCAATATGTATAACCAATGTATGGCATTACCTTCTAAACTAATACTTCTTTTTTTCTTAAAAATATAAAAGATAGAATTACAAAGGGTCATGTTACTCATGCTCTAAGCATTAACTGCAGCAAGTGGGAGTTTAATAGCTAGTTTTTGAGCCAATTTTTGCCAAGGCAATTTTTCCCCCTTTCTGTGCTCTCAGACCATTTCTGCAAACTAATTTGGTTTACAAGCAAATTGTACCTTCAAGTGACTTCAGTTAGTGTAAGCAGCCAGGTAGTTGAGAGTCATTTTAAATTTATGTTCTGTTGTTTGCCTTTTGAAGGGACTTCCCAGAGCTGTGCCTTGTGTTCCCCCCATCTCCTAAAATTGCATTCCTTCAGCAAACCCCTACCAACAGTTAGAAGTGAAGGATTTTCCTTAAAAACCTGGCCACCAAGCTGAAAGAGTTTTCTGTCCCAATATAAAACATGGAAAACACTGTCCCTTCAGTGACTTACCCTCTGTGATTTTCCAATGGAAGGAAGGCAGGAAAGAAGGAAGAAAGAAATGAAAGGATAGAGGAAGGGAGAGAAAGGAAACTAGGGGTCTGAGTTTTGATTTAAGCATTTCCACCAACTCACTGTGTGAACTTGAGCAACTCCCTTCACTTCTCTGGTTTTCTGTTTATAGACTCTGTAAAATTTGGTTAATAATTCTATCTTCATAAATTTATTGAGAGGGTGATATGAGGTTATAGCATAATTTAATTGCATAGTTTAGTTTCTTACACAGAATAAAGTCTCAAAATAAAAATATAGAGTACAGCATTATTGGGGACCTATTTATGAGATATGACTCTGCAATGAAATTATCGTTTACTCAGTAGAACTTACTTCACAGAATATATTTGGCTCCTATATGGATCTACCAGGTGATGGGGTAGTTCTTCATCCAAAAAAACAGACTGACTCTCCCTTCTTTCCAACTCATACATTATGATTGCGAAAGAATTACTATTTCACAGATGAAACTCCAGCTTCCATTTCCCAGTGGAGAGACATTGAGAGAATGGTGAGAACAGGAGAAACAAGAAGAGAATACATGGCCAAGTTATCACCAATTTAGTGAATCAATATTTGAATAAATGACTACTGAACAAAATCAACTCAACTAAATGCAGAGTGTATCTTTTTACATATGTCTAAGTTGGGTTTCAAAGATTTATCAAGCCACCAATTTTTATTTTAAATAGATGATAATGAGTGACATTTATAAAGAAATTGTTCTTCATTAGGTTTATTAGGTGCTTTGTGTTAACTCATTTAATCAGTACCACTCTTCAAGATATGTACCAATAGTCCTATTCACACACAGAGGAGGGTTTATGCTCCACCAGGGTTATGCATTTGGCCTAATTTATGCATTTCATAAGTTGTGGAGCCAAAATTTGGATTGGGCATTGTGGATCCAGAGCAGCTGCCTTAACCATAGGATATATTGCCTATAATTTTCAAGATAATTAGAGAGAACGGAACAGAAAAGAATGGCAAATTAATGGTAGTTTGTTTATGTAGCAATTTTTTATTAAAATACATTCTAAGTGAATATTATAATGAATACAAAATATTTCATGAAAATGAGAATTTACTGGTGTAGGAAACTTTTATGATCATTCCATTCCATTGAAACAGGGTATTTTAAAGACAAGGAGACACATGCACTTACTACTAAATTGGAACTAATTGATCAACACTCATGTGCACATAATGGTAGTAAAATTCAACAGAAATCAAGCAGGTGGGAGGAAGAAGGGGATAGGTAAATTCACATCTAATGGGTACAATGCACACTATCTGGAGGATGGATACACTTATAACTTTGATTCAAACTGTACAAAAGCAATTCATGTAATCCAAATGTTTGTACTCCCATATAATATTTTGAAATAAAAAAAATATCACATGTATCCTGAAATTTTGTACATCTATTATGCATAAATAAAGAAATTGTTTAAGCACCACATGTACTCACCATCAAATTGGTATTAACGGATCAACACATAAGTGCATATATAAGAATTGCATCTATTAGATATTGGGCAGGGGGGAGGGGGGAGGAGGGAGGAGGGGACGGGTATATGTGTACACAAAGA
>CAUYSK010121990.1:0-18904 GCA_963575035.1 Avahi laniger
AAAAGAAGAATTTTTTTTGATTAAAAAACTAGTATGTCCACTGTATCTGTGTTTTTGACAAATTTTATGAAAAGCTGACCTGAAAAAGCCTCGGTCTACCGCTGAACGATTCATGATAACAGAGTCTTCCTGATTATACCCAGTGTATGATGCGATGGCCACAATCGAGTTGATACCTGCCGGGAATTTAAGAGCATATGTTAACGCACCATCTGAGAAACAAAGGAAAATTGCCCCTTCTTTTAAATCAATTTCCATCACACTTGTCATAAATGCCTGGGTGTTTTCTACCGTGGTAACTGTCAAAGCATCTATGAGCCAAGGACTCTGATGGCTACATTTGATGGGGGGACTGCTGACTAGACGGGTATTAACACTTTGTTGGTTTTGATGGTTGTACTACGGAGAATGTCCTTGTTTTTAGGAAACACGTACGGAAGAATTACAGAGTGATGTGATTTCATGCCTGCAACTTACTCTCACGTGACTCAGGAGGAGAGAGAACAAGAGAGAGAGACTGATAAGTCAAATGGGATAAATGTTAACTAGGAAATCTGGATAGAGTATATAGGACTTCTCTGTCCTAGTCTTACAACTTTTTTGTAAGTTTGGAATTATCTCAAAATAAAAGTTTGTTGAAAAGCTACCATGACAAAGGCAAGAACAGCAGACCTGAAAGGCATGCATTCTCTCCCAGGCAGGGAGCCCCGCTTCATATTAGCACAAAAGGAACATCTCCTTTCAAATCCAATCCTTCATTAATTTCTTTTCTTCTCTAGCCATAAAGAAACTATACTCTAAGAGTTGAAGAAAACAGCACTGTAAAGTCCAGCCCAAAGATAAGAGCATACTGTAGACAACCTAACAGATTTTGTTTTTCAAGACAAGAGTAACCTCTTGTGGAGGACTTTGAAAATAAATCATTTTAACCTATGAGAATTTGCTATCAAAATGTTAGAAAGCCCCTATTACAGTTAATAATTTAGAGCCACTAAAGACAATTTTACAATGAAATAAATAATAAACATTACCCGCACTGAAAGCCAAAAGTCTGTTAATGTAATAAGACAATAGTGCCAAAGAACTACACCATCTCCTTTAAGAGTAACACGCTCGTACCCTTCAGACTGCTCTGCACCGTTTCACCTGCTGTCCGGTCTCCTTGAGAATCTCCTGCAAACTCATGATTCTCCTCCTTATCCGCTACTTCTCAAATCTCCTCTCCTGATTTCTCTTCCCGGTGCCTACGGTTGCCTGTCTCTGGCCTTTCCCTCACTCTTGAATTATTCCTAAGAAATTTCATAGTAATCTATAATTATCATTTAATATATAAAAAATTTTACATCCTTAGATTTGACCTTCTTTCAAATTGCATTTGCAACTCACTGTTGGAAGATCACTTCTTGTGTCCTGGCAGCAACTCAAAATCAACATATCCAAAACAGAATTTTATTGTCTTAACTCTAAAATCTCTTCCTCCTTCTAACACGCTCTCAATTTTATTAACAGCACCTCTCTCCTCAACCACCCAAGCCATAAACACCAATATTTCCAATTTCTCTCTTCGCTGTTCCACGCCCAACCAGTTAGCAAGTCCTATCAATGTATTTCAAAACGTGTCTCATCTATCATTCTTTTTCACTTCTTTAGGACCTCACCATCTTGCACATAGACTACTACAAAAACCTCTAAATTATCTCCCTGCTAATACAAATTTCTAACTGTATTACTTCCCTGCTCGAAAAAGTTGGATGGTTGAACCCAATCCTCTACGCTGTATATTTATGTATATTAATATATATAGGAAGGAGGGGAGGCAGGGAGGGTGGGTGTTCATTCTCAAAATAAAATTCAACCTATTCGGGCTCCTTTCACACTATCAAAGCTTCACTCTCATATATTTCCACTCCAGTCGCAATAACCTGACGTGACTGACTGTTCCCATATCCCATGCCTTCACTCATCTAGGCCCTCGCTCAAACTGTCTCTCAGATTCAAATATCCCTTCACCAACTTTAGTCTAAAATGCCACCTTCTCCATGAAACTGGCTCTGGACTTCTAACAGGAATCAGTCGTTTCCACCAATCTGTGCTTCCGAAGGACTTTGTACCTCCATCACACTTTCCATTTATCCACCTTTCTTTATGTTCATGTTTCCCACCACATTATAAATTCCATGAGCACGGACCCTGTGTCAGATGCATTTGTTTAACCCTCCCAAGCACCCAGGAAAATGTCTTAAGCATGGCAGGATCTTGAAAAACGTAGAACAAAACTGAACATACCTGCTGGCAGCTCTCTAAATCGTAGATACTCCATAGACCTTGTAGTCACAAGTGGCTTCTGAGGATAATAGAGAACGTGGGCCAACGTGTCCATACGAACGTGAAAGTTGGTGATATAAACTCCCATAGCCTGCTTACCCATAGCAGACTGGTATGTGTTTCTAGGGGACTAAGGGTAGAAATGAAAAGCAGAATCGATGAAAATTTAGTGTCTCTACAGGAAAGGAGTCTGACAATAAATCAGAAATATGATTGGTAAAGTTTCTATTTCCTAAAAAATAAGGGAGAACCATCTGGAATAATCAATTATGGGTCTTAGCAATGAAACACAACAGCAAGGATGTCAAATGCTGATTCCATAGGAGTTCACAGCCTTTTCATTAAAAGGCTTTTTTCCCCTCAGGAACGGAATAAGACTAACATCCAGTTTTTATCACTTGCCCAACTCCTTATAAACGAAAAGATAAAAAGTGATACCAACCTGGTTATGATCAGGAAAGGGAATAATAGATGCACAGACACCAAGGATCATCGACGGGTGAATCTCGCAGTGTGTGTATGTGGAACAGTAGGCTACTTCTTTCTCCTGTAGATCATCTGGAGTCATCGCCAGCATCACTGTCTCTTCTTCGAGGGTATCAATATATTCCACTACCCCACTGGCCACAAGATCCTGCCAACTAAAAAAGAATTCACTCAATTTCCTATTTCCTGAGATATTTCAACTAATTAGTCCTCCTACTTAAAAAAAAAGTATTCTCTTATTTTTATGTACTGAAAAGGAAAGAGTCCAACACGGTTATGTGATTGTTAACAGGGAAAAAAGTAAGTTGCTGCACAATACTATAAAGCATGATCCCATAACTGCTATTATAAGTTTGTTTTAAAGAAATTGTATTTGTGGGGTCAGAGAGTGAGTATATAAATACATAAAATAAGACCTGGTAGAAGATACACTTAATTGTTGCCAGTATTTACTTGTGAAGAAGAGAGTATAAACTGGGGGTCTTTTAAATTTTTTTATTATACATATTGTTTGAATTTTTTTTTACAATCGGAATATATATATTCATAAATTACTAAAATTTTTAAAGGAATTGCATCTTTTTATTAAATTTCTTATTAATCATATAATTATGTTATATATTATTTGATATATGCAATATATTGTTTATATTATATAGGCTATTTCTCATTATTAGATTTAATACATCACAAAGACTTTTATGCTTAAACAAAATCCTCCAAGTCCCTTGCTTGATAATAAACATTAAGAAAAACAAATGGTACAGGGTTTCTTTTTAGGCCAATGAAAATATTCTGGAATTAGATAGTGGTGATGGTCGCACAACCTTGTGACTATACTACAAACCACTGAACATACACTTTTAAAAAATGCTTAGTTTTATGGTATGTAAATTCTATCTCAATTTTTTAAATGCACACATTTTTCTCACTACATGTTTTTACCTGTAGTTGTTATATTCTCTCTCTTTTAATTGGTCAATATGTCTCTTCTTCAGAAGTAGCTTTTGTTTTTCCACAATAAGAAGAGGTCTACAAATACGGCCTGCATCTGTATAAATACGAATCTCCCTCTCTCGAATATCTCTGATCATAGAAACCTATACATGAAAAGACAAAACAGTTTTATTAACTTTTATTTTCTCTGTACCATTAAGGCTCAGCTAAAAATACAATAAAACTTAAAGGGAGGAAAGGGGGGAAAATATGATAAAATTCCTACTAAATTTCTGGAGCAACCAATTATCAAATATAATGGAGAAATCTTAGTTTACTGTTGTTCAATATGTTAAAAACTTAGGTGTAATTTAAAATTTCATAAAGAAAAAATTGATAATTATAGAGCTGAAAAACAACATCTGGTAATAATGTCATGCAAGTTAATGGAAAATGAAAAACGTATTTTCCAATACAACCAACACCAGTGTATGGTAATTTCTTATTTTGGCTCTTTGCTAATTACATGTACTTCATCCTGTAGCCTTCCAATAACCAGCCCTGTATGACTTTGCCTAGACCACACTTTCCCAGTCTTAAGCATGACCTCCCATGCTCACCTATCAGACACATGGCTCATAGTCTAACTATCCAAGATAGTAGCTGCTGTCCACCTGTGACTACTGAGCACTTGAAACGTGGCCATTCTGAACTGAGAGGTCCACTGAAAGTATAAATTACTCAACAGATTTGAAAAATAGTACAAAAAAAATGTAAAATAACTCATTAACAATTTTTATATTGATAATATGTTGAAATTATAATGTTTTACATGTAATAATTTGGATGTGTGTTCCTCAAACAGTATACTAATGCCCTATTTGGGGGCATAATCAAGCTCAAATTATATGTTAAAAATTTTTTTCAAAATCCATCCTAATCCCAAAGCACTTCACTTATCCACCAAAACATAAGAGAATCTATTAGATGTATATCACATTTTATGAATGAATCGCTGGATTCAGAGAAAAGATAAATCAGAGATAATTATTCCCTCTTTAAGTATTCACAGCTTTATAAAAAAAAAATTCCCAAGAGAATTCTTTTACTTTAAAATACCATTTGAGTTCTAAAATACAATTTAATAATTTGAAGTACATGTCAAAATTTTTAGGAGCATATATCTAGAGATTAAAGCAAGCAATCACTTATAATTAAATTCAGCTTAATATATCACCTAGATTTTTGACAATACACTTTAAAATTTAAGGGAATATAGGGCCCAGCACAGTGGCCCACGTCAGTAATCCTCACACTCTGGGAGGCCAAAGTGGGAGAATTGCTTGAGCTCGGGAGTTCGAGACCAGCCTGAGCAAGAGCGAGACCTTCTGCCTACTAAAAAATAAATAAATAAATAAATAAATAAATAATAAAATTTAAGGGAATATAGTTCAAAGAAAGATGCCAGAGCAAAGATAACTTTTACTAGTCTTATGGCCTGTTTAGAAAACCCACAGAACATGCCCTCTTAGCTAATTAAAGATTCTTACTTCAGACACAATAATGTCCATCTGACGCCGCAATTTCCTGAGGGTGTTCATAAGTTGTTCGGGATCTTTATGTATTCCAACCCAGCAGCCATTCACAAAAATCTTGGTTGCACTAAAACAAAAAACCAAAAGTATTTTGCACTTAGCAATTCTATACTAAACTGTAACTAAAGATTAACATTAGTTTAAAAAGAAAACTCCATATATACACACTCGGCAATAGCTGCAGGAGAAATTTCTTCTAAATTTTCCATACTCCATTCTTCCAAAAATTCCAGAATCGGAGACGGTTGAGATCCAACCGAAATATAAGCCATCAGGGCTAAATTCTTCACAAGTCCTACAGCATGGCCCTAAGGAATAAAGCAAGTATTATTCATACTGATTTTACACATTTACCAAAATTCTTTTCCATAAATATTTTTCCTTCAACTGGATTTCAAGATTTACTCTTTCTCTAAGAACAAAATTACAAATAATATCTTAGTTCCAAATCACACTACATCATTAAATAAAAACCTACTTCTAAAAGTAATTATGCCTTACATAATTACTAACTTTTTGTCCTAAACATAAATTATTTTTACTTTTTAAATTTTTTTTAAGAGACAGGGTCCCACTATGCTGTCCAGGCTGGCCTGGAACTCCTGGGCTCAAGCAGTCCTCCCGCCTCAGTCTACCCAGTAGCTGGGACTACAGGTGCACACCACCATGCCCACTATGTTTTTTATTCCCCTGAACACAAATTCTAACGTATTACCTCTGGGGTCTCAGCAGGACACACCATTCCCCACAGTGTATTATGCAACTGTCTTGGTTTTGCTAGCTTGCCATCTCTGCCAATGGGAGAATTTAAACGACGCAGATGAGAAAGAGTAGATGCAAAAGTCAGGCGATTTAATACCTAGGAAAAAAAATGCCTCATGAGATACTTTTTTAAAAGCTTTTCCCCATTACTCCATCTGAAAGCAGCTATTGCAGTCAGTGTATATGGAACAGACCAACACATAGAAATCAGTGTTAGAAGTACTGTATTTTCCAACAATGGAAGGGGAAGCCCATTTATTCTCTGGGTTAGCTTCTAATGGGGAGCTTTTAAGACATAAAAATTTCACTAACATGGACCATCTCAGCTCCCAAACACCTACTTTTATTTATTAATTATTTTGAGTTCCTAAACTGCAAGCCAAAAACCTTTGCCTCTCTTAGTAATGCTAACAGCTAATTTAAGAAAAATTTCATTTTCATAATTCAAAAGGCCCCAGTGATTTTACATTTGACCAAGAAAAAGAAGTAAAATAATTTATGTTCAACAAATAAAAGAATCTACTAGTCCCGTAACATTTTTCCTATCAAACCTGTAGTCATAGTTGAAGTTGACATCCTTACCTGAGATACTCCAGCTCTGGCTTGATGAGCTTTCTTTTGGTCACCCCAGTTTCCAGTAGCTAAAGAGTATTTTAGGCCATCAGATATAATCCTTGTTTTGATTGCCAATTCCAAGTTAAAATCCTTTCCTCGATCAATAAACTTCTGTGCATAGATTCGTACTTCTTTAAGCAAATTCTTAAACATACTGCCAAATAAAATGGTATTGATTTAAACATGTGGAGGTCTACAACATGCATTCTCAACAGAAATAATATTGCAAAAATTGCAGGGGAGGGGCAAAAATGGTTCAGACACAATGAAAGTTTTACTCTTTTTATGTATGAAGCACAGATATGCACATACAGTACATGAACATACATGGTGGGGGAGTGATTAGGAAAAAATGTCAAAAGAGACTCTTTAGTGGGACAATAACAAAAAAAGGTTGAAAAACACTAATCTACAACACACTTAATAACAAAACGTGCAAAACACTGCTACTATTAGCCTTTTTCTACTGTCTACATATTTTTGTTTTTACAAGTAACTTTTTTCTAATTATAAAAGTATAGCAAGTTTATTATAGAAACTATGGAAAATATAAAAACATCAAGAATAGAAATCACACATAACTCCAATCCTGTAATAATCACTGGTAATATTTTTATATATTTCCCTCTAGGTTTTATGTGTTTATAAAATACAAAAACAGGTAGAACTAAGTCTTGAATTCCATATGTGTTGTGTAAATGTTAGCAAAACGAGAAAAAGAAAAAAAAAAAAAAGAATTCCAATATTAGCACTAAGAAAATCAAGGCAATATTCAGGTTTCTCAAACATCTCATAAAGCTACCAGACCAAAAAAAAACACAAACAAGTAATAAATTGTCCTCACAAACTTGACTTTCCCAGACATGAACTAGAACTAAATCTGGGCAAACAGCAAAGCGAATGTAGCTAACTTTTTAAGCACCAATATAGGTACGAGACAGTTCAGTCCCAATCTAATGTGAAATCTCAGCCAGGTGCAGTGGCTCGTGCCTGTAATCCTGGCATTCTGGGAGGCCGAGGCGGGATGATTAATTCAGGTCAGGAGTTCGAGATCAGCCTGAGCAAGAGCAAGACCCCATCTCTACTAAAAATAGAAAAAATTAGCTGGGCGTGGTGCTGTGCACCTGTAGTCCCAGCTACTCAGAAGGTTGAAGTAGGAGGATCCAGAGGCTGCTATGAGCTAGGCTGATGCCACAGCGCTCTATCCCAGGTGACAAAGCAAAACGCTGTCTCAAAAAAATAAATAAATAAAAAATAAGTGAAACCTCCTTAATGTTTTTATTTATTCTTTAATTCCTTACCCTCTAAATAAGAATGCAAGCAGCGGCCCAGCAAGATCCAATCTTTTGTTTCCATAGTGATCTCTGTCATCCAGTTCTCTTCTACCCAAAGCTGCTAGAAGTAACCTATGAACCATATACCTAAAAAAAAAGAATTGAAAAGTTTTTGGCTATTTTTCCCTTAATTTATATATTAAAACCATCATTTTTGACATTTTTAGCTTTAAGAAAAAAACTTTATCTCAACTATATCTTAGCAAAGAACTTAAAATGAAATTTCACCTACCCCAAGAAATAGGCTTTTTTGGTCTCACAAAAATCACTGACACCAACATGAGGGAGCATTTCTTTTTGTAAGACTTCTTTTGCATATTTAATTCTCTTCTCTTTCGTAACACCAGGCTTTGCCCCTCTTGAACCAATGAAATTGAGTGCAACATTCTGTTCTTGGATGACAAACGCTTCATCAAGAGAAGGTTTAACCTATCAAATAATTTAAATAGAAGTTATTTTCAAATTCATATTTTCATCTTAAAGTGAGTCATCTATGACCTCATTTACAACATGCCAAGTATCCCTATGAACATAATCAAATATGTGAATGTTTTTAGAAAGTCAAGGAATCACAAAATCTCACAAGACACCTCAGCGATCTAGAGATCGCTAACAAAATCCGCTCATCAGCACAGGTAATTCTACTTTCTAGGAAGATAACAAATAATTCTATTTATAGTAAAAAAAAAGTAGCATGTTTCTTTTTGTCTGTTTTTTACATTTTAATGACCAATGGCAAAATGAAGTTCCTTCCAGATATCTAAAACCAGGTTAGAGAAGTTTCATAGTCAAATCGTAACTTACTGAGCTACAAATGAATAAATGTGCCAGATAGTTTGCAGCTTTGGTATTAAGAAATTTTTAACCTATAAATAAAACCACTCAATATTTTGTAAAGCAGACTATTTAATTTATTGTTCTTTACATTGAGGCAGGGTGGAGTGCAGTAGCCCAATCATAGCTCACTGCACATCGAACAGGGAAACTATTTTAAAAGCACATTGTTGGAGACCTGCATTCCATACCTGCCACTATCTGTGAGCAGCCAGGTAATCAGTTTCCTCATCTACAAAAGGGTTACACAAAATAATTTTTAAGTTCTACTCCAGTTCTAACATTCTAAATCTCTAATTATATACAATGATGAACATGAGAAATGAGGGTAACTCTGGCCTCTGTAAGTTCCCTTTAATCCTATCGCATTATACCAAAATGCCTTTCTTGCCTTTGACTTCCTATGTCTTTTTTTTTAATCACTGATCCACAAGTTTAAACATCCAAATCCCAATCATGGGACCAAGCTCTGAAAAAGGCCACATAAACCAATCAAAGTGAGGCCACAGGGAGCAAAGTAGATTCAAGTGATCTTTTTAAAGAAAACATGGTTGTTATAAAACTGTTTTGTCAAGGTTAATATAGATTGGGAAAAAGGAATAACAAGAATAATACACTTTCAGAAAAAATAATAAAACACTTTCATAAAGTGAATGCTTGAGTCACGGATTTGTAAAAATTGGCCTCAGCTTTGTAAGTGCTGAAAAAACAAACAGTATTTGTCAAAAAGACAATATACATAAAGTAAATCAAGTCTTTCACTTTACTAAGAAAATTACAGATTGGATACAATCTGAATTCAGTTTGAATCATTTAGGATACCTTTTAAATAAAAGATAACATACACTATCTTTTCTTTTACAAATTAAATTTTTAAGTGTTAAAAAAATAATAAAAAGGCATACAGCTACTGGTAAAAGCTGAAAGTAAAATCCAACTAGAACTCATTTTTCTCATGTAACCACACCAATAAATACTTTAATAATTGGCTGGGTATGATGGCTCTTGTCTGTAATCCTAGCACTTTGAGTAGGGGAGTCTCACTTGAGGCCAGGAGCTCAAGATCAGCCTGGGCACCATAGCAAGACACCATCTTTACAAAAAATAAAAAAATTAGCTGGGCATGGTAGCATGTACCTGTAGTCCCAGCTAGCTGGGAGTCTGAGGCAGGAGGATCACTGGAGCCCAGGAATTCAAGGTTAAAGTGAGCTGATCAAGGTACTACACTCCAGCCTGAGCAACAGAGCAAGATCTCGTGTTTTTTTTAAAAAAAAAAACTCTAATAACTAAAATGTATTCCATTCTCTAAGTTTGTGACAAATGTTTAGCCTGTATTTTACCTTATTTCTCTGTAGTATTAAAAACTATGGACAATTTAGGGTAACAAAGAATATTATACTATTCAGACAAGGATCATCAATGAAAAAAAACTGATGAAGAAATGAATATTTATCTAGACTCAAAAAACCTTCCCACAAGTTTCCCACAAAAATAGTAACTTTACGGTGGAACTACCTAACAGATACCACTGTGATCAAAGTTAACAGTATCAATAATGGGACAAAATGATATCATGTGACTCTTGATAAGATTCCCTGGGAAGCACACAATTACTTCTGCGTTTCTCCTGCCAAAAAAATGCAAAAATTTAATCTAATTGTGAGAAACTATCTGAAAAACCCAAATTGATGGAAATTCTACAAAATGAATGACCTATCCACTCTAAAAATTTTAATGCTTTGAAAGACAAAGGCAGGCTGAGGAAAGATTTAAAAAGACATTAAGAAAATGTAATGCACGATTCTGAATTGAATTCTGAACTAGAAAAAGTGCCATTAAGGGCATTATTGAGACAACTGACAAAAACGTGAGTAAAATCTTTACATTAATAGTATTGTACCCAGTTAATTTTTTTTATTTTAATAATTATGCTATGATTATGCAAGGGAATGTTCTGGTTCTTAGGAAATAAATACCGAAGTATTTAGGAGTTAGGGGCATGATGCCTATAACTGACTTTCAAATGGCCCAAAACAAATAATAATAATAATGTGTACCTATAGAAAGAAAGAATGATAAAGAAAATGTGGCAAAATTAACAACTAGTCAATCGGGGTGAAGATTATACGAGAGTTCTCTGTACTATTCTTACAGCTTTTAAGTTCAAAATTATTTCAAAATAAAAAGTTGTCTTAAAAATAGGTATCGACGATGCATTTTCCCTTTTTACTAAATTGCACCAGGCTGGTGTGCTTTTACCATTTTCTTCGCTACTTATTCTTCTTGCTGCTGTCATTGAACTCTGGCTGTCTCTAGTTTTCATGTCTATTTTAGACAGAACTGACGGGAGAGAGGCGTAGGCAGCGCTGAAGGCTTTCACCACACGGTAAATGGCATGAGAATTGTGACACCTAAACTGCTCTTCAGAGCAGCTTTCTACTACATTTTAAGGTTAGCAACAATCGGCAAGTCTCAACACTACGAATACGTTTTGCTTTCACATTACCATTTCCATCATCTCTGGATCTTCAAAATCATAAATAATATGTTCTAAAATGTCTCTGTCAGACACAAAACCTAATGCTCTGAAAACAATAATGATGGGAACTTCTTGCTTGATATATGGCAGAGTTGCCACAATGCGCTGACCGATAGCACTCTTTTTTGCACCCTAGAAAAATAAAATATCATTAGAACCTGAACATACAAAAGTTCACAGCAATGTAAAAACATCAAGCAATCCATTTAGTATATATGTTCATTGTACATATTTCAAAAAAAGTATGTCTCCCATACTCCAAGGAACCTTCTGTGGCTGCTTTTCAAAACCACTGAAACAGGTTTACTAATTTTACAGGCAGGCTGGTCATTTAGACCTGAGAGAACTTCCATTCTCTTCTACCTGCCTGCCAAGATTCTCTCAGAATTACCCAATACTATATTTCAAAATAATTTTGGGCCATAAAAGAACATGAATACCGATTCCTCACCCTCCCCACCCCACCTCTGGGGGGGGGGGGGAACAACTCTGGAAGAAGGAATTAGGTGAGGAAAGAGAATATGAATACACAAATATGGAAAAAAGCTAAGCACAGAATGAAAAATACATACTAAACCACAGCTGGACTGAAGTATCTCCTTCTTTGAATGTTTCAAAATTAACAAACAGCACCTTTTACACAATTTCTTTTTTCCCATTTCTTCCTCTTTAATTGTACACATATACAGAAACAAAGTAAAACTTACTGACCTATACTGACATACATGATTTCTCAGTTTTAATCATATTTCTCTGCTTCAAATGCCTAACATATAACACCAGGTATGTGCTCCAGAAAGCTTTCTTGGACTAAGAATGCAGTCTGACAAATTACAAAACAAGCCACAAAGGAACAAACCCCAAACACCATATCCCAGTCCATACCTGCCCTCCTCTTGCCAGCATGCTAACCCATATTGTGCTGGTGGGTCGGGAAGAATTCTCCAGACATGATCTACACTCTCCTGTGTAGGCATATTTAGAATCCTTCTTGGCAAACACATAAACTGTGTTTGTTGCCATTTTCTCTTGAGCAATCAGAACCTATATGGACAATAAGAAAGTTACAGCCGTAAAACCCAAAAGGTCATTGAAGCAGAAAGAAGAGTAAAATTCTGTACCTTAATTTAGTTACACAGGCTCACTGAAAATTAATTCTTGAACTTTCCAAACTCCGTTTTGCAAAAATGCTTCATAAAAATATATACGCTCCAACATCCAAATTCCTAATGCATTTTATATACAGTTAAATAAAGCTTTGGTTTATATAAGTTTAGCTGTTATGCCCTAAAAATGATTCAACTGCCACTTCTATGATATCCTCCATGAAAATTTACTTTTTAATTTCAACTTTAATAATTTAAATTTTAACTATCATTTGTAAATTTTTTTTAAGAGACAGGGTCTTGCTCCGTTGCCCAGGCTGGAGTGCAGTGGCCCAATAATAGCTCACTGTAATCTCAAATCCCTGGGTTCAAGTGATCCTCCTGCCTCAGACTCTTGACTAGCTGGGACTACAAGTGCATGCCACCAAGCCTAGCTAATTTTTTTATTTTTTGTAGAGAAGGGGTCTTGCTATGTTGCCCAGGCTAGTCTCAAACTCCTGGCCTCAAGTGATCCTCCCACCTTGGCCTCCCAAAGAGCTGGGATTACAAGTGAGAGCCACCATGGCTGGCCGATTTTGTGATTTTTTTTAAGCCATGTTACTATACCTTTTCTGATCCATTAATAATGAAATAGCCACCAGGATCCAAAGGACATTCATTTAACTCGCAAAGATCACGATCTGTTAAGCCATTCAATAAGCAGTAAGTTGACCGTAACATAATTGGAATTTTTCCTATAAAAGTTTTCTGATGCTGAGTCTGAAGTTGTTCTTCACCTTCTTTAATGACTGTTTTTGTTATATCAACATAAAGTGGAGCAGAATACCTTTGAAAATAAAAGCAGATCACAGTTAAGCAATACTAGTTGGGTATCTGCTCAAACATAAATCCTCAACTGGCTAAAATTACATTTTCTGAATTCTATTTCAATATCAGCTGCTGTCAAGGAAAAAATTCTTACGTGAGATTTCTTAATCTGGCTTCGTTCGGCATCATTGGTGAAGGGGCACCGTCTCTTTCCCAGTGGGTAGGCTTGGAGAGGTAAATTTGTTCGAACTTCAGCAAATACCTTGGCTGAAATTAAACAAAAAACATGAAAAGGGTAAATAATTTTTCCTATAAAAGTTTTAAGGATTCCATTAACATTTTAATAGAAGAAGCCCTACAAACTGGCAAAATCAGTCCATTTTACTGATACGGGAACTTTCTAAAGTCAACATCCACACTGCTTAGAATATCAAGTTTTTTTTAACCTAATTACTTTCTTAAAGCAGAAGACAAAAAGAGACTTAATATGCCACAAGTAAATAAAGACTGTACATATCTTGTGCTCTGAGTTTATATCAAACCTTTAAAGTGGATTTGTATTAATGATCTATATAGTGCCTACACATGATTATATCGTGCCTATACATGATCTATATAGTGCCTTCTCCTTGGTTAGGATCAAAAGTAAAAAGAGACCAGAGAACAAAGAAAAAACATGTGTGAACAAAAACTATAAGGAGATAAAAAATAAAAATAGCTGATACATTTAGGTGATTTTCCTTTTTTATCTCTTATGTTTTATATGCAACATATAAAAATTAGGAGAAAAAGCCCTTCAAGCACTTTTTCTTTTATAATTCTTATACTGTGGAAGAAAAAAGTGGGGCTATCTAAAGCAGTGTGACTATTTCTGGCTCACTTCTCTTAGGTGTTCGTATTTCTGAGTACCCTCTTCCCAACTATTAAATTCCTACTATCTGAGTAAGGATTAGGGTTTTGGGTTACTTGCAAAAATGCATTTCTCCATCAGTAAGAAGAAATCAGGAGCTGACTGAAGATAAGCTAAAAGCTCCTACTGACTTTTTTTTTTTTTTTAATCTTTAGGCCAGATGAGAAAAAGGCTGAAATTTCAAAGCAATATTCTTCTTTTACCTACGTAATTTCGTAAGAATAACCATCTTACCGGCTCTTCAACTTCTCCACTAGCATGCTGAGCTTCAGCTTGCAGGTCTATAGGTGGAGCATCTTCCACAATTCTTTGAACAGACATCTGAATAAACTCATCAAAAGAATCCAGCTGCTGTCTGACCAAGCCTTTTTCGTCAAAATAGGAACTGGAAAAATATTTGAGTTCATCATCAGTTACAGCTCAGTGATGTTTTCTAGCGTATTTCCCCATTGTCATTATGATTGAATTCAACAAATACTCATTAAATACCAACCAGTATATGCCAACCACTGAAAAAGATACTACAAGGTATCTTAAAAAGTAGTGAGGCCAAGAGCGTTTTCTTTGTAGAATTTATTAAATTTAGGAAAAGAAATTTAAACTTATGGGTAAAATATTTAAAGCACAACATAGGAACTATAAGGAAACCCTGATTTACAAATGTCCTTTTATAGACAAATTTCATTCAACCTCTTTGAATTATTTCTTTTAAAAAGTGTTAGGAGGGAAAACTAAAGAAAATGGATAATCAAAGATAACAAAAAGAACTTTAATTTCAATAAAAGGGACAATGGTGGTATCAATGACTAAAATAGGGAATCTGTGAGAATGTCAATTGTAAGTCAAGGATCATTAGTTCTATTTCAATTATGTTAAGATGACAGTAAGTCATTTAAATAAAAATACTCAGCAAATGACTGGTAATAAAAATGGAGCATGGGTGAGAGATCAGAGCCAGTAGCGCAGATACAGAAATCAAACAGTGGCCAGGCATGGTGGCTCATGCCTATAATCCCAGCACTTTGGGAAGCTGAGGCAAGAGGATCACTTGAGGCTGGGAGTTTGAGGCCAGCCTGGACAATATAGCGAGATCCCATCTCTGCAAAAAAATTTCTGAAAGTTTGAAATACTTTAAAAAGTTAAATATATAAATAAAATGATAAACTCTCATGCAGCATATTCATATAGAACATCTACTTATCAAGAAAAGAATAAGCAGGAAATCTATTGTGCCTAAAAGCTTATTCAGTTTGGTCCAAAGTTACCTGATTACAATCCAGCACGCTTCTTGCCACAAATCTGGGGTGATTTCATCATCATCCTCATCATATTGCATATCTGCAAAAACAAAAATATCATACTTATTTACAGTAAGATGCCACAAGTTAACATCTTGTTCTGACAACTTTAAGTAGCACAAACATATTTATTCTCTGCTGAATAAAAGGTAATCCTTTTACTTAAAATTTCTAAATTTTCTAATATTCCTAACCAGGGCCTGACGAGGTCAGGGAAGACTTCCCAAAACAGGAGGAAATCAGGGAAAAGGAAGGGGTAGAGGTGGGAGGAGTAGAGAAAGAAGTACCCCAAATAGAAAAACAACTATGCAAAAGACTCCACAATGAAAGATAGGATGGCATATGCAAAAAATGAAAGGCCAATGTACCTGAAGCACTCAAAAAATTATGCTAACAAAGTTTTTGAATTTTTCTTCCACTGACATAGTAGTTAAGAAGAAAAGGAAATATAATGATGCTAATAAATTTCTAGACACAGATATGAATGAGATAGTGAAGTTTAAACAGCTTTAAAAGTTTAAGCTTTTGGGCCGGGCGTGGTGGCTCATGCCTGTAATCCTAGCACTCTGAGAGACCAATGCAAGAGGATCGCTTGAGGTTAGGAGTTTGAGACCAGCCTGAGCAAGAGTAAGACCCCATCACTACAAAAAATAGAAAATTTAGCTGGGGCCAGGTGTGGTGGCTCACGCCTGTAATCCTAGTGCTCAAGGAGGCCGAGGCAAGAGGATCATTTGAGGTCAGGAGTTTGAGACCAGCCTCAGCAGGAGTGAGACCCCTGTCTCTACTAAAAATAGAAAAAAATTAGCTGGGCAACTAAAATAGAAAAAAAAAGAAAATTAGTCGGGCATGGTGGCACATGCCTGTAGTCCCAGCTACTTTGGAGGCTAAGGCAGGAGGATCACTTGAGCCCAGGAGTTCAAGGCTGTAGTATGCTATGACTGCACCTGCGAAAAGCCATTGCATTCCAGCCTGGGTGACAGAGCGAGACTCTGTCTAAATAAATAAATAGAAAGAAAAAGTAAAAAAAAGCAGATGTGGAGAATGAAAGAGGGAGCTTTAAAAAAACAACATGAAAATACACTAGACATGAATAAGATTTTAATATGTGAAAAGAAAAAAGATATATTGGCCCTGTTCAGTAGAATACATACCACCTGAGAACTCTATCATCTTGTGGGAAGAGGAAGTTTAAAGGTCACCTTTTAAGACAATTTACTTAGACTTAACAGGGGGAAAGGTGGGAAGAGATGAGGGATGAAAAATTACCTATGGGGTAGAATGTACACTATTCAGGTGATGGGTACACTAGAAGTTCAGACCTCACCACCATACGATGTATGTAACAGAATTCAACTTGTACCCCCTAATTTTATTAAAATAAAATTTTTTAAAAAGACAATTTATGTAAATGGCATCAGGGAAACTGGTAGCCACATGCAGAAGAATGAAACGGGACCCCTATCTCTCATCACTTATAAAAATTAATTCGATATGGATAAAACACTTAAATGTAAGGCATGAAACCATACAAATATTAGAATAAAATGTAGGAAAAACTCTTCTATATATCAGCCTAGGCAAACAATTTATGACTAAGATACCAAAGGCAATTACAGCAACCACAAAAATAAATAAATTGGACTTGATTAAATTAAAAAGCTTCTGCATAGCTAAGGAGATAATCACCAGAGCAAATAGACAATCTGCAGAAGGGGGGAAAATATTTGCAAACTATATATCCAGTAAAGGACTAACAACAAGAATCTAAAAAGAACTCAAACAAATCAGCAAGAAAAAAATGAACACCCCATTAAAAAGTGGGTAGAAGACATGAACAGAAGCTTTTCAAAAGAAGACAGAAAAATGGCCAACAAACAGGAAAATGCTCAACATCAATAATCATCAGGGAAATGCAAATTAAAACCACAGTGAGATACCACCTTACCCCTATTAGAATGGCTTTTATTAAAAAGTCCAAAAACAATAGATGCTGGCACGCATGCCGAGAGAAAGAAATGCTTACACGCTGTTAGTGGAACTGCAAATTATGACAATCTCTATGGAAAGCAGTATGGAAGTTTTTCAAAGAACTAAAAGCAGACCTACAATTCGATCCAGAAATCCCACTACTGGGTATCTACCCAAAGGAAGAGTCATGATTTTATGAAAAAGACACATGCACTCGAATGTTTACTGCAGCACAATTCACAATTGCAAAGATGTGGAATCAACCCAAGTGCCCATCAATTCATGAGTGGATTAACAAAACGTGGTATGTATACAACGGAGTACTACTCAGCCATAAACAGACATGAACTAATGTCTTTTGTAGCAATTTAGATGAAACTAGAGACCATTATCCCAAGTATCTCAAGAACAAAAAAAACAATCACCACCTGGACTCTCTCAATTTGGAACTAATTGATGGGCACACATGGGCACAGAAAGAAATAAAAATAGTTGGAAATCAACCGAGAAGGGGAGGGGTAAAAAAAACCTACCTAACAGGTACAATGAACACTATTCAGGTGATGGGCACACTTATAGCTCTGACTAAAGCATTATACAAGCTATGTAACAAAAACATTTGTACCCCCTTAATATTTTGAAATATAAATCAATAAAGAATTTATTTAGACTTAAGACAACATGAAGAAATGTCAAACTAAACCAAATCCTCCCTTCCCCAATATTCTTTGTGCACGGTGTATTTCCAAGGACCTTCCACAATGCCTGGCACAAGGTTGATGCTCAAATATTGAGCTGTTCAATAAAACAGCTAACCTTGGCCTTAAGAGAAATCAGAAAAGGGGCTCTTTGCTTCAGATAAAATCAAAACAAAATAACCTGTCTTGGCCGGGCGTGGTGGCTCACGCCTGTAATCCTAGCTCTCTGGGTGGCCGAGGCGGGCGGATTGTTTGAGCTCAGGAGTTCAAACCCAGCCTGAGCAAGAGTGAGACCCCATCTCTACTAAAATTAGAAAGAAATTAATTGGACAACTAAAAAATATATAGAAAAAATTAGCCGGGCATGGTGGCACATGCCTGTAGTCCCAGCTACTCGAGAGGCTGAGGCAGGAGGATTGCTTGAGTCCAGGAGTTTGAGGTTGCTATGAGTCAGGCTGACGCCACGGCACTCACTCTAGCCCAGGCAAAAGAGTGAGACTCTGTCTCAAAAAAAAAAAAAAAGTTTCTGGGGTCTATTCTCTATTGATGCATAAGGAAATTTTCAATTTTTATAAGACTTGCCAAAAATAAATGTCCTACATGCATTTTTTTGTGGTATAAACTCCACTGCGAGAAGCACTAAAATAGGATTCATCAGTAGCACATTATCTCGATTGCGAAAGGAAATCCT
>CAUYSK010121992.1:0-13593 GCA_963575035.1 Avahi laniger
ACTGCAAGCTAGAAAGAAACTGCTTGCTGTGTCTCCTATTTATTTGGAGAAGTGTCTGGAGTCCAAGTCAATTGGACAGCAAAGCTCTAGAGTTTAGTGATTCGATGTTCAATTCATACCCACAGGTTCCATCCCAGGGCCCTGGTTGGGAAGGGTTTAGGGGCCATGTTCTACCCAGAGCACCACTCGCTCAGAAACCATAGCAAAGTGCTAGATCCCTTCTCCCTTATGGTACCTTTGCTCCTGGGGACTCCCTGCCGTCCCTGCAGTGATCTGGATTCATCAGAACTGCATGCACATGGGAACACCAACTGAAGGTAAATGAGGGAATAAAATTGGAGGAGATGAGTGTCCCTTTACAAGAGAGAGAAGAATCTGCTTGGTCTCAGCTCTGTTTACTCAGAAATTCCTTAGACAAATAACAGGGTGACGGGAGAGGGGGACTTGGGGTGTAGTGGCCAAGGCTGTGGGCTACAAGTCAGGAGACCTGGGCTTCTCATTCCAACTCTATTGTTCCCAGGCTGTGTGGCGGAGGCGAGTCACCTCACCTCTCAGAGCTTCAGTTTCTTCATATGCAAAATAGAGAAAATAATTCCTAGCTCATACAGCTGTAGAAAGGATTAAATGACATAGTATTTGTGGGCACACTTTGCACCCACTAGCAGCAGTCCCCAACCTTTTTGGCACCAGGGAGCAGTTTCATGGAAGACAATTTTTCTTTCAGTTGTTTACTTGGCTTGGACTATGGAGCTAGGGTGGTGATATTCCCACATCAAGGACACCTCCTTTATCTCTTGCTCTTTTGCCATCCCATCCCCACCTCCAACACCAGTGTTTGCATCCATGGATATGCTTGGGGGCATTTCTATCACCCCTAGATGAGGGAGGAAGTAGACCCAAGAAGAAGGCAGAGGACTGTGGCGACTCGAATGGAGTCTGTTTACCCCCTGGACCCTAGAATAAACTCAGACTTCTCTAGGAGATGGAGAAGAGGCAGAAGCTGCAAGAAATACATCAACAGTTTGTGAGCAGAGCTTTCTCAGGCCTCAGCTGACCAAGTACGGCATAGTTGGCAAGGAGTCATTCTCCCACTTTAGCAGGGAACTCAGCAGCTCTCTGGGGACTGGGAGCGTTTTCAGAGCACCTCAAGACAGCAGGACAGAGAAAGCAGAGTAGAAGTTGCTGTGCAATGCCTGTGGTTGCAGACTGATTGGTGGGCTCCTGTGTACTATCTCTTTGGGGACTAATAGAATAATAAACAATAATAAAGATTTTTAAAGAACCTGAAAGCTTACTACTAGGGGCCCTACTCACCTCAAAAACCTCAGATGTAATTGCATTAGCAATATAATACTGATGTTTAAAATGTTGATGCTAAATCTATAACTAGAAGGAGCTATCAAGAAAATGTTAGATTACCACAGAATTCCTGAATCTTAGAGTTTTCATGAACTTACAGGTCAATCACTTGATCGAGCTTCTCTCCAAATGTACAAATTTCCTCTCTATACATTTTTTCCCTCCGTAGGTAACATCTGTGCCTTGCTAGCTCTAAACCCCTTCACCTTAGTGTCATTTCACCTGACTACTTTATGGGAGCAGGGAGGGAAAGCAGAGGGAAGGGCAAGAGAAGAATAGACGATCCACTGGGCTACACTGAACCTTGAGTCTGGAAATAGGGAAAAATCAAGTACTAGAAAGGGAATGTTTGCTGTAGGTTCTGCACTTGGAAGCAGAAAAGACTGACCATAGAATGAACACTCTGCTAGGAATTCAGAAATAGCTATCTAGAAATTATAGCTAATTCTTTTGTGTAGATTGACATTTGTCAGTATTTTGCATACAGAGTTCTCTTTCAGTTAAATCCTACCAGCTATTAAGTCATATAAATAACAAGAAATCAGGTTAAGAAATTTCTTCCCCGTTATGATCTCAATTAGATAAAGTAAAATATGTATCCCCGGTATTTAGCATGCACGTGGACCTCAGACTCTGTTCTATACCTGACAGGCTATTTATCTTGATCAAAATAAGATTAATGGCTCTTGTTTGATGCAACAGAGTACTGTGTGAGTTATATGATGATTTGCATGTGTCTTCTTGGCAAAAGAGAGGGTCTTTCAAGCAACTTGACTTCAGAACAAATGTACAAATATTATCATTTCTTGTGTTCAATTCCAGAAATGTTCTTAAGGCTAATTAAATAGGTTTGGGCTTCACTAACTAATAACTCAAAGCCAAACTATATTTCCCTTTTTTTCTATATTTGGCAGGGTTTTTTTCTTAAACGAGGTGACAGGTATTGACTTACTCCATAATATGTCATTCTGAAAGCAACAAAGAAATTAAGAAGGTGATAAAGGTCACAGTTACTAATATAAACTCAAAGTGATAAAACAGCCAGGCATTTCCCTAATTATTCACATCCAACAATCTGCAAATATTCTCAGTGAACAAGCAGGTGATAATGAACAGAGGTAGACAACGATGGCTGAGGGCCACTTTTTCTGTTGGCCAACATACAAATGTGAATTCATGGATTCTCTTAAGAAAGAAAAATGCTCCCCCTGCTGCCAATGGCACATTTGGCCCATACTTCCCCTTGGGAACCGGCAATCAGTGAAGTCCGGGTGGCAGCCTCTTGCTTCAGATCCTCAGGCATGAGCTCCTCACTTGCCACCACCACCGCCCCTTGTCCACTTCACTTTTTCACTCTGTCTACCCCTTTGGACCTGAGTTTGGAGACCTGGAATTGCACACAGCCTCCAAACTCTACTCCTGTGACTGCAGAGTACCCTTTATTTTCCTTCAACTTCATTCCTTTATCCCTTGGCAGTACCCACTCCTTAGTCAGCATGGTTCCCAAAGTACCAATTCACCCTCCTTCCCCATTTTCTTTCCTCTTTTCCAGCTGAATCATTTTCTTTCCCTGCCTCTTTCCCCCTCACATCCCACAGAATTTCCTTTTCAGAAGTTGGAGAATGCCTTTAGAATGCTGAAGCGTGAAGCAAGACTTTCCCAGAATGAACTGTGATTACATTTCTTTTGGAAAAATCACATCTAAACGAATATCTGAACTTGCTTCACATTTTCACATTAGATCTACAATGGTATCTGTACAATAACCTAATACTAAAATTTAGAGAAAAATTTAAACCACTCTGAGTCAGAACAGACTTGGTAGCTTAAAACATATTCCATCCTCAGAAAACAAAAGATTGAATCTATGAATATAAAAACAGTCGATATGGCTTGTTTTATGGAAGGAACATTTGCTGAGTGATTCTGCATTATGGAGCATGTTGTGGCCTAAAATAATCTGAGCAGTTTCCTTATTATTCAACGATGAGACAGTACTCAAACAGATGCAGCTATTCGAGCTCAAACTTCAGAGAGTAAGAAAATGTGGCTTATGGTGGAAAAATATTCATGGGAGTCACCCAGTTTGGAAGATACAGCAATCTCCTTCAAATCGCATTCTTCCCCATGCAGTGAGGTGAGAGCCGAATGATGTTCTGACTCCTGACTGTGTGCTCACTGGTAGGGGCTACTTCAACTCTCCCTTCCTGCTGTGTACAAAGGCTTCTCAGATGTCCACAGGGGACCTCCCATGGCTACCCTCTTTGAAAATGGTGATTTCTGGGGCTTTTGGCCATCTGCTGTGGTCAAGGGAACTGACCAAGCTGTGGAGAGACCTTTCATTCACCCTTCAGTAGAGTGAGATCTTCTTTCTCCCATGGAGGGGACAGCTGTCCTCACCCGAACTAGACATTCCCAAATCACAGTCACAGAAAGATTCTGACCATTGACATTTGCTCGTCTAGCTCACTACAGGATGAAGAGTCTGCTGTGGTCCTCGTAGGGAAGCTCTTTCCACACTGGCCCCTATCTTTGAGCAGGACCCAGGTGAGGATTATCACAACACCAAAATAAACAGACTTTTGTAAAAGTGGATAAAGTGCTCATGAGAACAGGAACAAGAGTATTAAGATGATTGATCTTGACTCGCCTTCCAGTTATTCATTTCTTACTCCGAGGAAAATTATTGATCCCCCACCTGCTTTTTGTTACAGCAGGATAGGGCAGTCGGGAGTAGAATACTTTTTTTTAAAACAGAAACAATGACAAAAAACCCAAAGTGTTTATGGTATACAATTCAAGAAACATTAAGTGTTTATTATACATCTGGGACCATTTTAGGAATAAATTTATATTTCTACCTAAACTATATCAGAAATATTTGGGTGAACGTAAGGGAGATGATTTCTTCTTTAATTCTAAGACAAATAGAAATATTCACGGTAATGGAAAAATAGGAATACGATATTGAAGATGAAAAATAAGAAATTATCTGTTTACTGATAATGAATATCTGAGAGAGGAAAAAAAATCCATCAGGTTCAGATATTTCCTCAGCTCAGTGAACGGATGGCAAGAATGAAAATAAGAATTCCAAGCCAAAATGAACACTTCAAAATTAGACCCTCTAAGGGAATAAAAGAGTCTAAACCTCAGAGCCTGAAGCTCTAACAATCAGTCATTTTGGCTGAAAACTAGAAATCCCATGAGGGAGGCAATTTAGATAATTACCGTTATGATTTTAAACTCCATTTGCTGGGAGAGCAGGAGCTCTTGTGGGTTTATTGACAAGGGATTTCAGTATTTTAGGAAGCAGTGTTTTTGAGACTGGTCTGATAATCTCGTCCCAATCTCATTTTCTATGAGTTCTTCCCATCTTTTCACCCAGCCTCAATGTTACTTTCTTATGAGTGCTCCTATCACCCAATGGGAAGCTCCTGTCTCTTCTTTGAATCTCTCCAGCACTTGGTACCCTTCCCCACCCTCACCTCCTGTGCTCATTGGTGTCTTGGAGTGGAGCTGAGTGGCGAATGTCATTGTGGTGATGGGGTGTCCTGCTCCTGCTAAAATATCCTCCTCTGGGAAAAAGTAGGCCAGTTCTCGAAACACCCAGAATTCAGCCCACCCAGAGTTGGGTCAAAGTCTGATCCCACGGTGTCATTTCTGGGACTTGCATAATCAAATAACCAAGAAAGAAGGTGCCAAAGGATGGAGGAATTTGAGTAGACATGATATAGGGGAAAAAAGTCTGAAAAATTCGGGGTCTAGGGAAAAGTGCTGAGGCCTCAAGAATGTAGAGCCAAGATCCATTTATGATCCATTGATGGCTTCAGCAAGGCCATAATTTTGTTATTTTTGCCTTCCTGCCTGTTTTCCTCTTCTTGGTAGCTGAGGAAACCTTAAAAACCCTCAAATGAGCTGTGTGCTGGCTGAAGAGATCCTTGTTCTGAAGTGTGTTTAGGGAAGGAGAGAGAGTCTAAGTAGAAATAATAGTTTGTAGCAATAGAAGGGAAGGAAAGCCAGTCCTGGGACTAGTCCAAGAAAGAAAGGGTCTGAGGAAACAGCCCAGTGTAGTAGCAAGAAGAAAGACTCTGGCACCACAGACCAGTGTTCCAACCCCAGCCCCACCAAATAATACCTCAACTTTTCAGAACCCCAGTTTACTACAGAATGGAGACTTAAAAAAATACCTAATGTTTTGGGTGCTCTGGAAAGCTCCCAAGTGAGCCTCACCTAGAATTCAAGACAGCCCTGGAGCCTGATTTGCTCTGGCCACCATCTTGGAACCACAAAGGAAAGTCAAAAGAATTGCGAGAACCTCAGTCCTGGCATTCTTGAACTGGTGAAATGATCTCAGCTCCCATCCACCTGCATAGTTGGCTCTATGATGAGGCCACTCTATGAACAGGCTACTCTCTGTTATTTGCAGGTAAATGCACTTCTTTGCCAACATGACAGCCTTTAAAAACATTGTCTCACTGGGTTGTAGGTAAATACTATTTCAGATGAACTCATTTTAACCATGAAGTAATATGGGCAAAGGGTACAGCACATGGTAGTTTCTTAACACCTGCTATTTGTTTCCTTTTGTTTCAAGACAGATACAAATGGTGTCTCCTGAGGTTTACGTATGGCAGGAGGCCCAAGGGTACACAAATAAAAGAGAAAGGTTATTGCTGCTATTTGTTGTTCAAACCTCGGACCAAGGCATCATTCCATTTATGAAGTCTTTTTCCCTGGCTACCCCACTCAGGCACAGCTGCTCGCTCCCTCCTGTATGCCTCTCGTCTGTCCTCTGCCCATTTCTGTTGCAGCATGGGTCACGTTGTTCTGCAATGCTTTGGTGACATGCCTATGTCTATGCAGATGCGAGGTGATAAGCTCCTCCAGGGCAAGGGCTATGTTTATTCATTTTTATACTTCTGGAGCCTGGTACAACGTCTGGCCCATCATAAGCGTCTGGTGTTTACTGAATCAAAGAAGGAACAAATGAACTAAGAGGGAAATGGGCAGAAAGGAGGGGTAGATGCTGATGGACCCACCTTTCACTTCTTTCTCCCACTCCAGCACACCTTTCCTCACTTCCCACATCCAAGCTCCCTACTTTTCCTATCTCCCCGGTCTTGCTAGAGATCCTGTCCTAGGCCTCAGGAAGCATCACTTTGGCTTACAGATTAGGAAATTTTTGTTCTCACCAGACAGCTGGTATGGAGAGAGATGTATGTTAATCAGATCATAAAACTTACAGCCAGAGAAGTTACATGACATGATTCTGGCCAATGAGACATTCATGAAAGTTGCAGTGTAAGGCTTCTGAGAAAGTCCTTTACAAAGGGACACACCTAATTGGCTTATATCTTTGCTCTCTGCTCTTTCGACTTGCCTGGAACATGGACACAATTTCTGGAGCTACAGCAGCAATCTTGAGACTTTGAGGAAAAGGCCTGTTTGCTCGGACAGACCCTTTCTTTCTTGGACTGGTCCCAGGACTGGCTTTCCCTCCCTTCTACTGCCACAAACTATTATTTCTACTTAGAGTCTCTCTCCTCCCCTGGACACACTTCAGAACAAGGATCTCTTCAGCTAACACACAGCTGATCTGAGGGTTTTTAAGGTTTCCTCAGCTACAAAGAAGAGAACCACAGAAATCTCAGTTGTGATATTCTCGAATCATGAACTGATGCTTGCCCCCCCCCCAATACCTGGGTGTTTAATTATGTGAGAAAAATTAACTCTCATGTGTTTAAGTCACTGATATCCGGCCTGCTTTGCCTGCAGCTGAAGACAATTCCAAACTGGTAATCTAGGCTTCATTTTGTTCCTTAGACACGCCAAGTTCGGTTCACTCTTAGGATCTTTACACTTGCTGTTGCCTCTGTCTGAAATGCTTTTCTCTCAAATCATCACATAGCTGGTCCCTTCTCAAAGTCAGATGTCAAGTTAGAATGTCACCTTCTCAGAGGGTCTTTCTGACCACCCTAACTGAAAATAAGCACCCACACTGTATACGTCATTCTTTAATAATGTCATCCTGTTTCATTTTCTCCGCTGCAGATATCACTATCAGAAATGCTCTCTTTTGCTTGTTTCTTCTCAGTCACACCCCAGACCCCAACACACACATCAGGGATGCAAGGGCCTTCTCTCTATTTTATTCAGAGCTGTTCTAGCTCCAGTATCTAGAAGAGCGCTGTGAATAGGTTCCCAGAAAGAAAGATGACTTTGGGAGTTGTACATGAATATATTTTTCCATAGATAATACTGTCATATATGTTGGTAAGATTTATAATTTTGTGAATTATGGGTTAAATACTGTTTATGACCTAACTACCATATATAACATTGCTTATATGGGATAATGAGTTTCAAGTTCCATTTCCCTTAATGAGCTTATTATAATCTTGACCATAGATCATCTTGCAGTTTATGTCAATATCCAGAAAACTCTCTGTCCCCCGAGCTGTCCAGCTGCTTCCCCACCTTCTATTCATAACAGCTCATTAGCTTTTAACTCCTTGATGAAATTTTTTTTTGCTTTATTTGAAGATTTAAAATTTTTTTAAAAGAGTCCCACTCAATCTCAGGTAGATTTTTAAAAAATTGGCTTCTTGAGTGTCACTACCTATAGTTGCTTGCAGGCCCTCTCCCATTTCACAACCTGTCTTGTGAAAATTATACTCGAGTCCTTTCAAAGGCACCTCTCCTAACTTCTTTCCCTCCCAAGTGATTTCGGAACTTCATATCTTTTCCATGGATGAGTTTAAAAGCAGCACCATCTTTTTCTTAATCCTTTTGGGATGCTTCCCTCTATTCCAGTTTTCAGTGTGAAGATTATGGAAGATTATGATGAGACTACAAGTAAGACCTTGACATTTAGGAGAGAAAATCTTTTTCTTTTACTGGCCAATGAGGCTGCCTTTACCTGTAGAAACCATACACATAGACTAATAGGATGGGGTCATCCTGTTATACACACTTAAAGAATAAAAAGTAGAGTAGTTTAAGGAAGTGGAGAGTTTAAAAATTAGGTGGTAAAAGGTAAGTCCAGGAAGATAGGTTGGGTAGCATGACAGATTGTGGGTTGTTTTCCAATATTCATTCTTAGTCTTTCCCTTAGAAATAAAGTCTTCATTTTATTTAAGGTGGCAATGAGAAAAAAAACTAAAAACTACATTCCCCAGGCTTGCTTGCAGTTAGGTGTGACCATGTGATGCAGTTCTGGAAGAGGTTTTGTTTGGAACAGCTTAACGAGAGCTGATCTCACTGGGCAGGGTGGCCTTTTGCCCTTCCTCCTCTCTTCCTCTTCCTAGCCTGGAACCTGGACTGATGCTGAGCTCCTGCGCTAATCTTGCATCATTAAGCAAGGTTTAGGATGGAAGCCACAACCTAAGAATAGGTGACAGAACCATGGTTCCCTGGAGCCAAGACACCAGTTCTGAAGTGCCCATTCTTGGGCTTTTGTTCTGGGAGAGAATAAACCCTGGTGTCTTTAAGCAACTGCTACTTTGAATTTTTTGTTAAACGTAGCCAAATATAATCCTTTTTGATACAGATGCTCACTTGGGAAGCTTTTAAAAATATCCCAATACCCAGGCTGTGTCCCAGACCAATTAAATCAGAAACTCTAGGGACGGAACTCAAGCACCAGCACATTTTTAGGCTTCCCAGGTGATTCCCATGTGCAGCCCAGGTTGAGAATCACTGTTTTAGGCCGACAGACCCATTTTTTGCACGTTTGACAATCTGTCGAGGGACGTGATGGTACTTATTAAAAATGTGGATTTCCAGGACTCATGCCCCCAGAGGTTTTGGTTCCTTAGGTCTGAGGGTACCCCAGTCAGGTGATTCTGATACTGGCAGGCTATTTGAAGAAACATTGCTTCAGGCAGTAGTGAATCTTTGGAAGTTTTAAAGTAAAGAAGTGACAAGATCAGAGGAGTGTTTTAGGAGGATTAGTCTGGATCCAGTGAATAAATTGAAGAGGAGAGGCAAGAGATTGAAGGCAAGGAGACCAATTAGAGGCACTATAATAGCTGACGGCCTGAGGGGACACGTTCTGTGAACTAAGAGGGTGGCCACATAAATGGGAAAAAAACCCAGGAGACACAACAGATACTGAAAAAGATAAAACACTGCAAATCTGATTCCCAGCTGATGGGGTACAGGGTGGGAGGACTTCACGGTATTCTCGGTGACTGAAGAATACACAAGGGGTTTGGCTTCTCCTGGGTTAGTGTGTATTTTCCCCCTATTACTCCAACTCAGTCAGATTGGTGTAGATTATTAATTTACTCTGTATCTACAGCTGCAAATGTTAAATTGATTTTTGTTAACCTGATTGTATCTAGAATCTCCCATTAGGTCAGAAACATTTATTTGCTAAATCAGTTCTAATTAAAGGCTCAAATGCTTTATCCTAATAAGAGTTGATTTCATAAATAAGTTTAGTATTTGTGTGTGTGTGTGTGTGTGTGTGTGTATGTATGTATATAGGCAAGCAATTATATGTTTTTCATGAGGTTTTACTCTTTTTCTTTAGTCATGTCTTGTAAAGCAAAGGAAATCAAGAAACAGGCAGTACAGTTATTGCTCTGGAGCTGTGCTTTATATACATATCTTTCTGGGATGAGAAGGTTAAAGAATAGTTCTAAAAACTGATCTCAATGGAAAACGATTATTTAAGTATTCAGTATAAAGCCACCAAGCAGAAAGATGTTATGGTGATATTTTATTAAATAACCTAAAGCAAACATAATTACTCTCTGAGTAATTCTAAAATACACACTGCCTGCTTATCTGCTGTAATAATGAACAGCTTATTTCTATGCCTCAGAAATTGATCATAGGTATGCTCTTCAAGTCCTCTGTTATTTAAAAACCAACATATTGGTTTTAGAGTTATAAAACAGAAAATAATAACAGTTAAATATAATAAAAATGTCATAAGACATAAACTAATCTAATCTCTCAATTCTTACTAAAGTCTGTATCAAGACAGAGTTTCTTTTCAGAATAGATTTTAAAATACCAAGTAAACTTAATGAACAAACAAGACACATAGATCATCACTGAGCTTGCTACTTAGGCAGTAAAGATGAATGAAACACAGCGTTGCTCTCTTGTACTTCAGAGTATAAATATTAAAGTGACAATGAATTTTCCAAAAGTTCATTTTAGATTGAATTTTCTCTCTAATTAGGACATCTATCGAGAAGACTCTAACAAGGTGAAAGTCATTAAATCTGTTCAAAACATGAAAAGGCTAAACTTCAACAGGCAACGGGAGAACACTTGTCTAAATTCTATATCACATTTAGTCTAGTTGCTAATAATAGCACTCTTTTTTAATCTGGTGCTGGTCAGAACCTTGTCACTTGCTCCAGAGTATGCATATGGTCCTTAAGTAACAGTATCAGTACCACTGAGGGACCACCACCTGCTCGGTTCTCCCCTGCATAACAGGGAAAGTGAGTGCCCCATGCGGATTGTCAGGTGCCTCATCCACTCTCCCCAGTATTCTCTTCTGCACTTGGAATTTTGTTCCACCTTCAGATATTGGTAATTAAACTGGTTATAATAAATTGCTAACCATATTGGAGACTCAGTACCTTTGTGAGCAATCCATTTCATACAGAAAACATTCTATTTCATGGTCACAAACTCCACCCCGGATAGGAACTAAAATCTTGCAAATGATTAAACACTGGGCCCTGAGACATGGATGTGTGAAAGCGTAGAGAGTGTTACAGCTCTTTTAGAATTTGTCTAGCAGAATTTGTCTAGCAAGAAAAAAAGAGGAAAGTGTAGAGAGGTTACAGTTCTAAGCAAAACTCCATCTTCACTGCCCACCTCCGCTTTGGGCAAAACAACCCAAAGTATACATTTTACTGCAAGTGGGCCAAGGGAATTTGTTATGGCTTAAATTATATCCCCTCCAAATTCACATGTTGAAGTCCAAACCCCCAGTACCTCAGAATGTGACCTTTTTTGGAAATAGGGTCATTGCACGTATAACTAGTTAAGTTAGGGCAAGGTCATACTGGAGTAGCATGGGCCCGTAATCCAGTATGACTGGTGTCCTTGTAAAAAGGAGAAATTTGGACATGGACACACAAATAAGGAAAATGCCACGTGAAGCTGAAGGCAGAGATGCTTCACCAAGCCAAGAACACAAAAGATTGTCAGCAAACCGCTAGGAGCTGGGGGAGAAGCAGGGAGCAGATTTTCCCTCACAGCCGTCAGAGGGAACCAGCTCTGCTGACACCTTGATCTGAGACTTCCAGCCTCCAGAACTACGAGACAATATATTTTCGTTGCTTAAGCCACGCAGTTTGTGGTACTTTGTGATGACAGCCCTAGCAAACTGATACAGAATTGTTCTTCCACTGTTATCTTTATGGATAGTATATTCTTTTGGCATAAACATAATTACCTTTCACTATTTGATCAGTGAAAGTTAAAAATTTTAAAGCAAAACACCTGTAATAGAGACGAAAAATCACAGAGTGGGCAACCTGACTTATCTGCCAGCCACAGGTCTCTTGTCCTGACAGCAGAGGCTGTCCCTGCTCACATAAGACCTCCCCCATCATGTGAGAGCTGCTTCCGTGGTCTCCAAGCTCTTTTTCCACACTCCACCCCCACAGGGCATTGCTGCCGTCTCAGCCAAAGTATTGACTGAGCTGTGGTTCTCTATTCTCCCTCCCCTCACCCTTCCACCTCCCAACTTCCTAGCAAACAGAACAAGAGTATGGACAAGCAACCACCTAGAAGTGGGATTGGAAAAAACAGAGCAAAAAAATTAAATAGATATCAAACAAAGCCCAAAACAACCCTAACCCCTCCCCCACCCCCCAAAGAAGGAGGAGGAAGAGAAACAGAAAGACAGGGGGAACAAAAGAAACATAGGCCTGCTGGTCAGGAAAGCCACGGATGGAAGGAAAAACCCGAAATCTGTGGTTATGGATCTTTAAGATGTACATTACACCGCTCCAGAAGGCCATTAGGAAATTTAGATTCTCCTTGTGAATGTACTATGCTCAGATTCCAACATTATTTCTGGGATTCAATCATCAAACTTCCTGAATGGTGCTTATTTTTTCATAGCTCAATTCTGTAAACACAGTCTATGTGATTCTACACGAATTAACTAGGAATGCTGAAATAATGAAGCCAGGAGACTCAGAAGTCTTTCAATTCAACCTCATTTAGGTGTGCAGGGAATTTAACAGACTTATCCAATATCACACGGCCTATACCAGAACTAGGCCAAAAGATTTTGTACATATTATATGATTTATGAAGAATCTAGGCTAATTTACACAAAGAAAATATTTCTAAACTTAACTACTCTTGAAGCTTCACGTCTCCATATCATTTTTAAGGTTTTCAAAAACAGGCTTTTTGATAGCCATCTGGGAAGCTTGAACCTGGAAAATTTCTCAGAACATAATGTAAGAAACCAAGGTAAACAAAAATTTACTCTACCAAAATATTTATTTGAAAAATATTTGATGGATTAATATCTTTTAATATGAATATATGTTTATAATCTGAATTTTTAAATGTCTTAATAATTACACTAATACTAACCCCTTCATAATAGCATTTAATGTATTCTACAGAATTTCCTAATACTCGATCTTCACAATACCATATGATTTGGTCCCATTATTTATCAACCCCATTTGGCTGATTCAGAAACTGAGGCAGGCCGGGCGCGGTGGCTCACGCCTGTAATCCTAGCTCTCTGGGAGGCCGGGGCGGGCGGATTGTTTGAGCTCAGGAGTTTGAGACCAGCCTGAGCAAGAGCGAGACTCCGTCTCTACTAAAATTAGAAAGAAATTAATTGGACAACTAAAAATATATAGAAAAAATTAGCCGGGCATGGTGGCGCATGCCTGCAGTCCCAGCTACTCAGGAGGCTGAGGCAGAAGAATTACTTGAGCCCAGGAGTTTGAGGTTGCTGTGAGCTAGGCTGATGCCATGGCACTCACTCTAGCCCGGGCAACAGAGTGAGACTCTGTCTCAAAAAAAAAAAAAAAAAGAAAAGAAACTGAGGCAGAGAGAGACAACATCTTTTCCCAATTTCACACTACCTGTGAATAGCAGCACTGCCTGTCTAGCCCTGAAGTCTATTTACTTACCACTGTCCCAGACTGCCACTTACCACATTCATATGCAGTCTGTGTGTGAAGTCAAACATGTGTCCTTAGGAAGTGGTAAAGCCAGGCT
>CAUYSK010121994.1:0-16631 GCA_963575035.1 Avahi laniger
ATTGTGAGGGTACAAACATTCTAGTTACACTTTATGTCTTTGTCTCACCCAAATGCAGGTTAAAGGCATGCCCTTCCCTCCCTTTAGTGCTCCCCGTGTCCTTTAGTTGTAGATTCGCCCCCCATCCCCCTAATCCCTGGAGAGTATTTCTGCCATGTGATCACCCCATTAAAAAGCATTCTTGAATAATGCTGTATATATAAATTTGATTCGTTCTTTTTTCTCTTAACATTTATATGATAAACCTTTCTCCTATTACATATTCCTTATAAAAGAATATTCACTATTATTACATATTCTTCTGGTGGTTGCACAGGAGATTACTTAAAACATTTCTCTGTAGTTGGGTGTTTAGATTGTGCTATTACAGATATTACTGTGATAAACATCTTTTGCATGATGCTTTCCACCCAAATTTAGGACTATTTCCTTAAAAGAGCATCTCAGATGACCTTTAAAGATTTCAACTCTTTCATTCAGTGTATCAACTACTATTTTCACCTCTATATCATTCATAATTTGATACATTTGTTTTTTGGTTTTATTAGGGCATTGTTCTATTGACCAATCTATTGTTCTATTTAAAAAGTGGAAACCTGAGGAAATGAATAAAACTTCACTGGGTTCGCATCTTTTCTAAGGTTTTATGTTACCTAAGTGCAGATTACATCATTGTTTGGGGACAACCAGCTGTTCAGACAATCAAACCAGAAATCTCAGTCTTCCCTCCCAGCTAACTTGTAAGCACAAATCCTGTTGATTCTTTCTTGCAAACAGCTTTTAAATTTATACCATTTCTGTTTTAGTTCTTCCTCCATTAGCTGCTTCCTATCCTTTTTTTTTCTTTTGTTTTTATTGAGGTGAAATCCACGTTATGTAAAACTAACCATTTTTAAGTGAACAATTCAGCAGCATTAGCACGTTCATAATGTTGTGTGACTACCACCTCTATCTAGTTCCAAAACATTTTCATTACCCCCAAAGAAAAAATCATACCCATTAAACAGTCATTCCTCATTCCCCTTTACACCCAGCCCCTGGCAACCACTAATCTGCATCCCGTCTCTATGGATTCACATATTTTGGATATTTCCTATAAAAAAATGGAATCATACAATATGTAACCTTTTGTGTCTGGCTTCTTTCACTTAGCATAATGTTTTCAAGGTTCATCCATGTTGTAGCATATATCTCCTCATCCTTTTAAACTCATTTCCCCATTTATAGTCTTGGAAAAAGAATAACAAAATAACCTTGCAGTATTTTTTTCTTTTTTTTTTTAAGCTTTATTTTTATTTATTTTATTTTATTTTTTTATTTCAGCATATTATGGGGGTACAGATGTTTGGGTTACGTATGTTGCGCTTGCCGCCTCTCCCCCCGCCCAAGTCCAAGCTTCAAGCGTGTCCATCCCCCAGATGGTGCGTATCGCACTGTTTGCGTAACAGTGAGGTCTTTCCTGTCTTCTCTGAACTTTTGGAAATAGCATCCTAGTGTTTATTCATAGCTGAAAAACTGTCCCCTAAATATAGATTACTGAAATGAAGTGGCCCCTGTGAGGGAAGGAGCTATGTGTGACTGGTTTATTTTTTGTATTTTCAGAACCTAGTGTGGACCTGGCACTCCATCTTTGGCCACTGGGCAGACCTTAGTAAGGACCATGGCTCTACCAAACACTAGCTGTGGGACCTTAGGCAGGATGCATGTTTTTGGGGACCTCAATTTCCTCTCCCACGAAATGGGAATAAATATACTACCATTTTTACAGTGTTTGGGAGAATTAAATGAGTAATGTATGTATAGTAGCTGGCAGAGAGTAAAGAGTAAATGCTCAATGTTTGTAAAATGACATGTTCATTTTTTTTCAAGTTTTCTCTTATTACCTCCTCACCAAACAATATTATGCTCCATTATAGTCTCTTAAAATTGGGAATGAAAAGGTGATGCCAATTACATTGTTTCCTTTGGGGTGGAGGTGCAAAATGAAATTTTATTAACTTCGACTATTTAATATTTACAAACATTTTATGGAAATTAAAAATTGTACATAACAAACCCCCTGATGTGCTCATCAGTCAGACTCAACAGTTAGTAATCTTTTGCCATTCTGGTTTCATCTACTCTTTACTCCCACCTGTTTTTATGCTTGGATTTTAAAGCTAATTCCATCTACGATGATATGGACATCATTTTACTATACATATTTCATAATGTATCTCCAACAGATAAGGATTTTAAAAAACTAACCACAATACCATTAACATATTTGACAATATTAACAAAAATTCCTTATTAATTAGTATTCTATGTGCAATTTTCTATAATTATCTCAAAAATATTTGCTGCTTTTTCAAAAAAAAATGGTTCAAATCAGTATCCAAACAAGGTCTACATATTGCAGTTAATAGGTACATCTTTTAAAGCTTTTTAAATTTTAAGAGCATTACTCCTCCTTATCTGTGAAATTTATTTGTTAAAGAAATTGGGTCGTTTGGTAGTATTTTCGACACAATTTGTTTTGGCTAATTATATCCTAATGTTGTCTTTTAACATGTTCTTCTGTCCCTTACATTTTCTGTAAATTGGTAGTTAAAGCTAGAGGTTTGATTAGATTCAGGCTCAATTTTCTCTGGGCACGAAGACTTCATTGGTGGTGCTGCGTGCTTCCTGTTACATCCAGCAAGAGGCTCGTGATGCCAGATGGTCCCGCTTCCAATGAGAAGGGCAATCCATGAGTTCAGATGTTGTCAGCCTGATCCTTCCATTTTAACTTCTCCATGAACTCTTCACTCAGGCAATGGTCCTCTTCTTTGTCTGTGCAGTACAATCACCTGGGAAGCTTTTAAAAAATCTTCATGCTCAGGTCACACCCCAGATGACTTATATCAGACTCTCTGGGAGTAGGACACAGCCATTTTCTAAAGCTACTCAGGAGATGCAAATATGCAGTCAGGGTTGAAACCACTGACTTATTGATAATATTGCACAGATACATGATTCCCTTAGGTGTTGCAACTGGTGATTTTTAAATTCCGTTATTCTGTCTGCATTTATTAGCTGGAATCTTTCTATAAAAAAGGATTTTCCCATATCAACCATTTGATTATCCTGACATATTGTTTATACAGGAAAGCCAGCATAAATGGCTTTCTCTTTATTCATTTTCACGAGTTGGTGCCCTAGCCCCTCCAGAGTTGCCAAAGCAGTTTTCTTTTCAGTACCATAAACTCAGGGAATTTTATGCATTTGATATGCTTGAATTTATCACAATCATTATTCTTTGAAGATCAAATTGTCCCATCTTGGCCAACATGAGGTTCTTCCTTTAGGGAATTTTGACATGACCTCAGCTGTTTTTGACAGAATCTTTGCTTCCTGGCACAACAAGATATGCTCTTTAATGTTTAACTTCTACTGAATCACAAACTGTTTTGAACAATTCATGAATCACTGCCTTAATTAGTTTTTCTGCCAATGAGTAATATATTGATTTTTTTTTTCAATGGAGGAATGGAGGCTCCTTACCAACTTGAAATACAGAGTTTCAGTGATAAGGAAATTTGCAGAAGTATTTGTTAGAGGTTAGTGTGAATTATCTTTTGTAAGGGGCACTAGCTCATGTCAGTGGATGTACATGTAATGTATACTATACGGTTTTTGAAAACTTCGGCAATGTTGCATTCTTAATGTTCATCGAAAATATAAACAAGTATATAACTAGTATATGACTATGTCATACATTTAAAAAATAATGATAGCATTGAGGAATATGACTAATTTGAAATATGTGGAACACTGGGATTATATTAAAAGATGGAACTTATAATAGTAGATACTTAAAAATGTTAATATCAGCAATCAGTAATAGTTGAAGCAGGTACTGTAAAAGTGTTTAGTTTCGAAACACTAAAAGACTGGTTGAAAGACTGGTTGGTTGTGGGACTTTGAAAGCAATTGGGAAATGCCAGGATAGCCTCAGAATAAAATTCTGGAGGCCCAAAGCAGAGAGGTGCCTTTTAAGAATTATGGAGAATATTTCTTTTATTCATGGGATGAATGGAGGAGATTTAATGCCTGTCTCTGTTGTTTTTTTTTTTGGTCCAAATCCAGATTGAGTGTGTTAGAAATTCACTTAAAAATATCTGTTTGGTTTCGTTTAATAAAAAGAACCAGTTTTGACGTATCAATTTTTAATTTCACAGGAAAAGAGTCTGGTAGGAATGTTCACGCTCTCTGTGTATATTTTGTGCTGCTCCTTCTCTTCGGCCCAAGATGAAACTAATAGCCACGATGTGTTTGCTTCTGTGCTATCTCCGGGGTTGCATCTGCTGCTGTCAGCTGCTCCCTTGTTATCTGGCTGCTGGTCCTGCTCAGTCAGTTGTATGGGAATGTCAGTTCCATTAATAACCCCAGGGCCGGACAGGCAAATAGTGGAAAATGGGTGAAGAGAGAGAAATTGTATTTAACCCGGTGTTCTGAGTTGTCATTTTGTAGACCCTGGCATAGCCGGGTAAAGGCAGGCTGAGGGCTTGACAGCAAGTCTGTTTCTGACAGAATCTCATATGTGAACCAGAGAAACAGCCTGATACCAAGAAGAAGAAAGAGTGAAAGAAACTGGGAAAAAAGGTAAATATTTGGGATTGGGAAAGTCAGAGGAAGCAGTGTTAGGAAGAAACGGCATGACCCAAGTATTCTGATAAAGGCGCTGACAACTTTACAAAATAAATTTCATTTTGATTGTAAATATTCTTGGTGTTTCCAATGAATAAAATTCCTTTTTTTTTTTTAAAAAAATGGGATTCATGGAAGAACTCATTGCTCATAGAAGATTTTGGAATTTGGTGCTATGTTTCTTTTGGTTCTGGATCAGTGAAAGGCCAGAGGGAAGAGAGTAGGTTTTAATTTTCTTCATGCAGGTACAATGACTCAGTTACTGTAGTAGTCTGTGTTCTGGTTATCTATTGCTACATAACAAATCACCCCAAAACTTTCTGGCTTAAAACAAGTATTTTTATCATTTCTTATGATTCTGTGGGTCTGCTGGGCTTGGCTGGGTGGCTCTTCTGCTGGTCTCACCTGGAATCTGTCAGGCATTTGTAGTCATATGGTGGCTGTGGTTGGACATCCAAGGTGGCGTCTTCAGTTGTGTGTGGTACTTCAGTCTTCCTCATGTGGCTTTCTGCACAGGGTGGCATGGTACTCTTACAGGAAAGCTAAGGGTGTCAAGAGGAAGGAAGCAGAAGCTTCCAGTCCTCTTAAGGTCTGCTCTTAGAAGTCCCAGAATAGTTTTTGTGCTACATTCTCTTGGTCAAAACCAGTCTTTATCCAAGGGCAGGGGAAATAGGCTATATCTTTTGAAGTGAGAAGCAACGTGGGCACACAGGGAGGGGAGGAGTTGTTAGTAGCCATCCTTGGAAACTACCTACCTGCAATCTGTGTCCTTTGCCTCTTTCATCTGCATTCAGTTTTTCTCTGATTACATGAAAGAATTTTGAGCTATCTTTACCTTCTCCCTTTAACATCTGACCACTGAATATTATTAAAATTTCTTTTTATTTTTTATCTTTAATTGACAAATAATAATTGTATGTATTTGTGAGGTAGAACGTGATGTTTTGAGGTATGTACACATTATAGAAAGATTCAATCAAGCTAATTAATATATCCATCACCTCACCAACTTATTGTGGTGAGAACATTGAAAATCTATTTTTAAGCAATTTTGAAACATATAATACATTATTATTAACTGTGGTCACCATGCAGTACAATACATCACTAAGACTTACTCCTCCAGTCTAACTGAAACTTTGTACCCTTTGCTCAGTGCCTCCCCTTTCTCTATCCATCCCCCTCCCCCAGCCCAGCTGTTGGTAACCACCTCCTGTTTTTGTGAATTGACTTTTTTAGATTCCACATATAAGTGAGATCATACAGTATCTGTCTTTCTGTGCTTGGCCTATTTCACTTAGTGTAATTTTATTTTCCTGTTTGCTTGATTAGGCTATTTTTTATTATTGACTGATTTTTTTTTTCCACGTAGCTCAAGACCAGTATGTACATTGACTCACAGAACTATTTGTGTAAACCTAACTATTGTTGAACTGCGATGGGGAAAGGACTCAGCCTTGGGACAGGTGATCTTCCTGTACAGGTGTAAGAAATTCCTGCTAGGTTGTAGGTTCCAGAACTGGACTAGATCATAAGGGACCTGACCTATCCCAGTAGGCAAATCCTTTTTCCAGTTTTACATTTGAGTTTCTTAATAAATAAACTTACTTTTCAGTATAGACACCCCCTCCACTGACTTAGGGGGTCCTGTACTCCATAACCAAAAACTCTTAGTGTTGGAAAGGGCCATGTTTCATTTTGTGTCCTTGCTGAGCTAAGGTGAAGGGGAAAGGGCTACTCCCTTGTTATATTGTTATTCCCAGAACTGGCATTCATAGTGCATGCTGATGAGAGCTTCCTTGCTGGGGTTTGTAAGGATTAGAACTAATGAGTGGAATGGACCTATCCCAGAGCAGAGTGGAGCCAAGGACAACAGTGAGATTGTGTCCTTTAGGGCCACAGAACCAGAGCCTTAGCTCAACTCTGATGTTAAGTTATAAAGTTAATTTACAAGTTTATGGAAAAATTCAACTGGTTCTTCTAGGTCTTTGAAAATAAGAGTTAAGGTTTGGCAAAATGATTTGTATAGATCCGTAATACGTCATGTTATAATGAGGTCCTATGAGTTGCTCTAAGTAATTTCTGATTTCCATTAAAAATTATTCATAAAAATAAACTTATCAGCTAGAGCATTTGTTTTTTTTGAGACAAAGTCTCACTCTTTTGCCTGGGCTAGAGTGAGTTCCGTGGCGTCAGCCTAGCTCACAGCAAACTCAAACTCCTGGGCTCAAGAGATCCTCCTGCCTCAGCCTCCCGAGTAGCTGGGACTACAGGCATGCGCCACCATGCTTGGCTAATTTTTTCTATATATTTTTAGTTGTCCAACTGAGTTCTTTCTATTTTTAGTAGAGATGAGGTCTCGCTCTTGCCCAGGCTGGTCTCGAACTCCTGACCTTGAGTGATCCACCCGCCTCAGCCTCCCAGAGTGCTAGGATTACAGGCATGAGCCACCATGCCCGGCCTCAGATAGAGCATTTTTGAAGTGAGAAAAATTGGCGGGGCAGAAGAGGAGAAAGTCTCTTTGCCCTCCCTAACTATTGGTTACTTATTTGAGCATCCTCCATCAGCATCTGATGAGAATGAGAGCAATGTGGGATGTCACGTGACCTTATGAGTAGCAGCTGGAAGTCCCTGCAAAGTGTCCAGCCTGGTATCCCCTCAGATCCAAGCCATTAGTATTCAGAAAAATAAACACAACTTTTCCTCAGGTAATTCCAATGAGCAGGGGAGTTTGAGAAGCAGAGCCCTAGCGGAGCAGTGCTTCTGCAACTTGAACGTACACGCCAGTCTCCAGGGGCCCTGGCTAAAATGCAGATTCTTAGTAAGTTTGGAGTGGAGTCTAAAAGTCTGCATTTGTAACAAGCTCCCAGGGAGGATGATGCCATTGGACCATGGAGCACATACTTTGAGTAGCAAGAGTGTAAAGCAGAGGGTGGCAAACTTTTTGTGTACAGGCCCTGATGGTAAATATATCAGGCTTTCCAGGCCATGTGGTCTCTGCTGCAGCTACTCTGCTGCGTGGCACAAAGTCAGCCAAAGGCAATAGGTGAACAAATGGGTGTGGCTGTATGTCAATAAAACTTTATTTACAAAAGCAGGCAATAGCCTGAATTCGTCCTGCAGGCATAGCTTGCTGACTTGATCTAGAGCTTTCCTTGTCTCATGTTTTTGACCAAAAATTTGCTTCTTCCCTCTCCTGTTGGGCTTAATCTAAGGTAAGAATTAAGTATTTTGTAAGAGGTTACTCAATGGTTTTGTGGAGCGATGAATAATTGATGATGACATTTAGGCTGCTGTTTACAAACAGACCATGTTGTCCCTTGGCTGTGGCTCATTGCTTTGCCTTGAGCATAGGTGGCCTTTCTGATTTCCCTCCCCAGACCTGCCTTTTCAGAGCTGGATCAAAACAGAGCTTGGATTTGTTCTAAAATGTGGCCCATGAACATCTCAGGATAAATAGCCAGCTCTGAACTGTGGAGGCAGAATGTTGCTTCAGGTCACATTTCCTTGACCTGTGTTCTGATACTCATCTCTGGAGTTTAGTCCAAGGGAATGGAGACTGGTATTCTGGCTGTCTGAGAGGTAGAGAGCAGAGAGGCACCTGGACACACGCAATTCACTTTAAGATATGTCATGCTTTAGATATGGCTATTATGGTAGCAGAGAGTGAAGTGTTGCTGATAATATATTCTTATAAACAGATAATGCAGGACCAAGTTGTCAGAGTTTTGGGGGACCCAAATTTGGAACCAAGGACTCATAGCTCAGAAGGGGGTATATTCCCATCTCATGGGCTTCTGGGGCAAGGCACAAGGTTCCTGGTCTGCTGCTCATGGCCATTCCTGCCTGTCAAACCCCAAAGCCAGGCAGGCCTAAGCTCCAGGAAAGTTTTGAGTTTAATTGGTTCAAAACTGAAACTGACCCTCATCTGTCTTTATGACGGTACTAGGATTCCTAAGGGAGAGGTGCTAGTCGTCTTCTGAAATGGAAGGACGAGGGCCAGGAATCTTTGGGCCAGGGGTGCTCATGCTAGAGTCCATTTCTCAGGTGGTTTTGGCTGTGGATTTCCTCCAGGAGATTGACAGTCTTCTCTCCCTGTGGCCCCATTCCCTCAAATATCACCGTCTAATTGACCTTAGTGCCTTGACTGGTCTTTAAAATAAATGTTCTACTATTTCCAGACTGGAAATAGCCTGTTGTCTCTCCTTTCCACTCCCTCATTATTCTTGTACTTTCCTGCCTTTTCATTTTGACGTCCCCTCTTGGCAAAGTCTTTGTCTGCTAGGGGCTCTCATTAAATATTTAGTCCCACTGGTATCCAGAACCAAAAGCTTAGTGATACGATTTTTAGGGAGGGATGGAGAACTTCTTAAAAGTATGCTTATAAGTATATCTGCATGTGTCTTTTCATTCTTGCAGTTGAAAATATCATTTGTCTTGGCATGTTCAATATGGTTACTGATGCAGAGGTGGTTTGTACCTTACACATTATTCAGTTCATTTGGATTCGTAAAAATGAGTACTATTTATACATTAGAATATTATTTTTCTCCCTCAGAAGACAGTGTACGTTGGGAAAACATGGACTTCAAAGTCAGAGTAAGGCTAAATTAATCTTGGCGAGAAGCTGGTTTTGGCTCTTAATTGCCTATATGACTTGAGCAATGAGTTACTTCCCCTTTTTGAGTCTCAGCTTATCAGCTGTGAAATGAGAGTTGATCTGTACCCACATTGTAGAGCTGAGGTAAGATTTAGATCCGATGATGAAATAAAGCACTTAGCACAGTACTTGGTACATGGTAGGGGTTTAACAAAGAGCATTCTCTTTGTTAGAATAAATAAATTTATTTCTATTGTTACTGTTTCTGTTTAGCTCTGAGATCTTTCTTCTTTGAAAATGACTTTTCCATGAGGCCTTTCCTTTCCCAGCCTCTCCCATCCCATCTCATCCCATCCTATTCTCTACCTTCTACTGCTCTTTCTTTTTCTTCCCATTCTCCACATGTGACTGACTATGAACTCCTGAAGGACAGGAATGTCTCTCCATTCCTGCTACATACAACAACATGGCTGAATTTCACAGATGTGCTATTGAATGAATGAAGCCACGTACAAAAGAGTACACACTTTTTTTGAAGTTCAAGATCAGGCAAAACTCATTTACAGAGATTGAGGTCAGAATAGTGGTTCTCTTGGGGATAGAGGGATTATTGACTGGAAAGGCACCCAAGGGAGCCTTCTAGGTACTATAAATATTTTAAATCTTGTCTCAGATCTACTAACCCAGGGGTGTGTGTGTGTGTGTGTGTGTGTGTGTGTGTGTGTGTGTTTAAAAAAATCTTTGATTTATACACTTAATGTTTGTGCACTTTGTATAACTCAATAAAAATTTAAAAAGATGTTTCCCACTATGCAGTTCTTATTTGACCATTCAGTAAAAGGTTGAATATTGAAGAGATGTTATAGTGAAGTAAGTGGTCAATCTTAATCACCATGTGACTAAGGGCAAATTTTAAGGAAGATGTAACATACATTTTGAAAAACATGGTGGGCATAATTCATAATTGATAGAGTTCACACTGTTATTCACAACACTACTTGAACGTTCATCTAGCTGTTTCAGAAAATATAGTAAATGGGGATGGGGTGATGGGATTTGCTATTTGGGACAGTTTGTGCAGGTGGCATGTCAGGGAACACAGGAGAGGGACACGGTCCTGTCAGATTGGTAGAAAACCTTAGTTTTTAATTGAGTCTCTGTTGCCTCCACCCCCTTCTTTTCCCACCCTCCCTTTGTCCTTTTATCAATTGTACTTGGAAATGAAATCTGCGACTCTAATAGATGCTACTGACACTTGCGCGACAATTCTACCAGATGGTATTTGAATCTCGGGTGTTCTATGAAAAATGAAAAGACCAAACACATGCACAAATAAATGAAGGTTGAATTAATCTTTATAATTAAATGGAATATTACCCTGCTATGACTGATTTTAGCTTTCAAACTAGATTTCGTTATAATTTTTCAGTGAACTGTAATTGTATTAACGTGGCTTTCTAGATGCCTGAAAGTACTTAAAAACACATTTTGCCAAGTTACTGACAGAAAAGTTATCAGAACTTTTAATCTAAGCATCTCTGAGATATTGAGGTATATTTATGTCATGACTTACAGCTGCAAAGCATTTTCCAATTGTCGATTTATTCTTTGTCCCTTATCATTCTGGGATATAGGTGGCATTGGCCAAAAATAGGGTTGAATTGCTAGTGCCTGAGGCACATTCGAGAATTGGTGGGAGGGAAGATGGTGGTGTTTTCTCCTAAAGTGCTCCTAATAGCATAGTAGTGGTGACTATTAGTGAAAACCCTAAGGGTTATTGAAGGGGTGGATAATTCCCCTTCTTATGAATGGATAACATAGTGTTCGGGGCTTTTCAGAAGACTTGGCAAGTACCACGATCTAGAGTAGAGAGTGTCTCACTGAAACTTGAGCATGCTTGAAAATCCCTTACAGCAGTGTTTCTCAACCCAGGGCAATATTATACCCCCAGGGGACATTTGACAATATCTGGAGATATTTTTGGTCACAACTATGGAGGGGCGTTACTGGCATTTAGTGAGTAGAGGCAAGGGATGCTGCTAAACATCCTGCAATGCACAGGGCAGTCCTCCACAAATAAGGGGTCTTCCTCAAATGTCAGTAGTGCCAAGAAACCCTGCCTTATGGTAAGGTTTGTCATAATGCAGATTCCTGGGTCCCAGTCCAGAGACATGCTGACTTAACAGATCTAGGGTGGGCCTCCAAATTTATATTTTAACAAGCTCCCAGGTGACACTGATGCTGCCAGTCCAAAGACAAAGCTTTGAGCAGCCCTAAACTAGAGGACGCCAATGTCAAAGGAATAAGCAATATGTATGAGCATTGGCCCTATGATGTCCGCCTCTTTTAGAAAAACTACATGACAATTCCTACTTGCCTAATTTAATAATTCACCAAGTTATCTCATTTGATCTCTCCCCTCTAACTTATGAGGGAGTTTTTACTCACTCGGAAGGTTTTTTTTTTTTTTTTTTTTTTAGTTGATAAAGAATTGTTGATATAAGGGCTAAACTTTAAAGGAAAAACTGGTGACAATTCCCACTCCATTGAACTGTTGATGAGAGAAGGATATATATTTATTTTAGTTAATCTCCAACTTGCCTCCTGTTTAAATAAGTAATTTAATAATTGGACGAGGATTAAGCAGCTGATTAAATTTCTCTGAGAAATGTTAGGTGTTGGGGCCTAGGTATTGCAGGTGCATTTCTGAGTCCTTCAAATCTTGACATTTGCAAATGATTTTTAATAATTTGTGTTTTTTTTCTTTCTCCCAAAAAGTGCATTGATTTTTTTTCATGATATTTATTTCCATTTTTGGTTATTACTTGTATATTGGCTCTGTTTTAAACTCATTTACCTTAGCAAAACAGGAATATGTATTACAGTTACATATTATTATACAGTTATATGATTGTTTAATTACTATTTAATCATGTGTTTATATGTTGATGAAACTTTCTGAAAAGCTTAACCTTTGCACCTTGCTATTTTTCTTTGCATTTGCTGTTATACCTTCTTATTTTTCCCTTGCTATCTTTACTATTGGTTTTGAAAAATTTGGGAACCTCTTATGTAGATAAGGGTTGGCAAACTTTTTCTGTAAAGAGCCAAATAATAAACATTTTGGGCTTTGTGTAGGCTACATGGTCTCTGTTGCAACTACCCAACTCTGCTGTCCTATCGCAAAAGTGGCCATAGACAACAAATGAGTGTGGCTGTTGTTAGGGAGGAAAAACTTTTCATCTACCCTCTTAGGTTTAATGTTTGGGGGACTGTGAATTAAACTGACAAAAGACACATTAGCAAGATAAAGAGAAAGTTTATTCACTAATGTACTTGAGAGCTTGCAGAAAACATAGCCCAAAAGAAGCTTTTAGAATTTGGGGCTCATATACTGTCTTAAGAAGGGGAGGGGTTGGGATTTCAGGGGACAATAAATGGTGGGAAATGACTGAGAAATATATGGGGGAACCTTATGGAAAGTAAGGTTTGTTTTAGTAAGGTCTGTTTATGCATGTTCTCATCCTGGCACCAGTTTCTTATCTATGGTGACAGGAGTCACTCTTTCCATAATGCCAGGTAAGGGAAGCTTCCCTTAAAGGAGGATTTATGACAGTTGAATCCTTTTGGAAGGCTCTGCTTTTAGGCAGATAAGGTGAGTATAGAGAAAGCCTCTTCCAGCTTCTGTTGAGTCTCAGCTACCTTCAGCTCAAAATAATTCTTGGCATAGTAGCATATCCTGATCAATAAAACTTTATTTACAAAAGCAAGTGGGAGGCTGCTTTGGGCCTATGGACTGTAGTTTGCTGACCCCTGATGTGGAGCCCTGTGAGTGAGATGGAGCAAAATGTAATTTACTTTCACTCATATAAAATCCTAATTATGATATAGGATTGTTTCCACTCTTTTATCACTTCGGCTATGTGCGGACAAATGAGTTTAGCTACGTGAGGCCTGGGATGTGCATTTGAGCAGGTCTAGCAGCTGTTCTTTTCACAAAAACTTTGTGAACAGTTTACTACATGTAATTGAAGCTAATAAAAAGCACTGATTTAAAAAGTTCTATGATTTGGCCCCTTTTCTGTTTAGTTTTGAAGGAAATAAATGAGGGTTGCCTCTGTTTTTAAGGTAATATTGCCCCTACTCTCGGGGGGATGGATGTGTTGCTTTACGGATTAATCGAGGGTGGCTTTGGGTTCTGAATTCTATTGCTACTACTTGTTCCATCTACTTACTAAGAAAATTCAGATGTTGATTTCTTTATTTATCTCTGTTGAGGGTACAGAGCTCAAAAGTGAGAGGAATATCACAGAGACACCAGGGACATGTTTAGTGCCAGTATGGCAAAATTAAGATTTACCTGTGCCTGAGTAGTTCCTTTTGCAGACTGGAGAAACTGCTCACCTCCAAGATACATGGAGTTGGTGTTTTAGGAGAGAGGATGGATAGTGTTGGTCTATAGCTTGGAACATGCCTTCCTAGAATGCTGTCCATATCAGACAGTAATGAGGATTGTCTGCTCTACTTGGGGCATCACTCACACAGGGTTAAGGACGGATAATCTGAAATCTGAGCATTCCTGTCTCCCAGTTCTTATAAAATCAGAACTATGGTTTTCATTTATAAAGCTCTCTGATTCATGGGGGCACTTATCCATCCTCCACCTCTGCATGATGCATCAGCTTGTGGACCACACCCAAAAGCAATTTGCAGAATTAAAGTTTCTGAAGACTCATAATAAATCAATGCCATTCTTATCAAGGGGATAAAATTTGATTTGTCAGATAACTGCATTGTTATTATTTGTGGGGTCCTGATAGCCTGAAAGGATATTAAAGCCTGTTCCCCAGGCTAATTTTCATCAATACCATTAGCTCTGCTTAGGATTATATCTTTAGCTAAGGCATCTATACTAGTCAATCATTTGTTTGGCATTATGGAAACTGCCATTGTTTTGAAGGATAGTGTAATTCATGTACAGTCTCCTGAACTTCTGGGAGCTTAAAGCTCAGAATTTTGATTGATGTTTAATAGTTATTACAGAACTCACCAGAGAAAATGAGGCCTTGGTGTGGTTAAGCCTGACTGGAGCTTTCAAAGCCATTGCAAGCTTGAGAAAGTTGCCCTGTAAATTGTTTGTGAAAGGGAAGTGATCAGTTGTTCCATTTCTTAATAAAAAATAAAAAAATATGCTAAGAGACTTAACCATGTAGACTAAAACAGAAAGCTGTTTAATTAAGTGATTAAAACGATCCCTTTGATGTAATACGTGCAAGACATTTGAGAATTTACCTAACTCTTCTAAATAGCCAAGTCAGTAGGGATTAAAACAAATGAGCTTTTCCTCTTGCTTTCTGTAGATCAGCTTAATACTGAGTGGCTTTGAAAATGCGGGAGTAAAGCCATCAACCTAACCAATCTTTAAATCAGTTTGGTCATCTGTGTAAAAATTATATGCCATTTCAGTGCGCACAGCCAAATAAAGCAGAATTATGTTTGGTTCTGTTCTTACCACCAGCATTATCAAGTTGCAGTGTACTTTGTGGAAAATTCTGGGAAAGTGGGGGTGACCTGAGGGTTTAAATCAGGTTGTGTATTAAGTTTTCAAGGTTCCTTGCTTTTCTGAGTTCCTTTGCGATAGCTATTCTCTCTTTTTTTTTTTGAGACAGAGTCTCACTTTGTTGCCCAGGCTAGAGTGAGTGCCATGGCGTCCGCCTAGCTCACAGCAACCTCAGACTCCTGGGCTCAAGCGATCCTCCTGCCTCAGCCTCCCCAGTAGCTGGGACTACAGGCATGTGCCACCATGCCCGGCTAATTTTTACTATATATTTTTAGCTGTCCAATTAATTTCTTTCTATTTTTGGTAGAGACGGGGTCTCGCTCTTGCTCAGGCTGATCTCGCACTCCTGAGCTCAAACAATCCGCCTGCCTCGGCCTCCCAGAGAGCTGGGATTACAGGCGTGAGCCACCGCGCCCGGCTATTCTCTCTTTTAAAGTAATAATCTTCACTTTATATACTCTCTGTAGTCTCCACAGAAATTAATTGTGATTTTTAAAGCTCTAGCCATAAATAAGACTTTAGGGCAAGGAATAAACTTCCAAGCAACTGAGATTTGTTGCATGAACATGGTAGTAATAGCAAAGAGCATAACATAAGCAAATAAAAATTTCAACAGCTAAGCCATGCACGCATTGTTAAGAACTTACTGTGTGCTAGCCCCTGTGCTGTGGATTGAGGCAATTCGATGAACAATCTATCCACATTCAATTATCTATGTTGGCCTAGTAAGCTATGGCCCTTGGGCCATATTTGACATGTAGTCTGTTTTTGTGTGGTCCATAGGCTAAGAAAGGATTTTACATTTTTAAATGGTTTTAAAAAATCAAAAGAAGAATATATCACAGTACATGAAAGTTATATGAGATTCAAATTTCAGTGTCTGTAAATAAAGTTTTATTGGAACACAGCCACAGCCATTCATTTATGTATTGTCCCAGCTTGTCTCTGCTTTCCCAGGTACAGTTGCAGAGTTGAGCAATTGTGCAGAGACCATATGGCCTACAAAAGCTAAAATATTTACTATCTGGCACTTTGCAGAAAAAGTTCACTAACCCCTGATCTGGGTAATGCAATTTTACTTTATTCCTTTGCTATCTGAATAGTTCTTTCAACTCTCTGTTTCACTTTATCGATATTAGAAGTTAAATGTATCCACATTCTACAGATGAGGGAATGAGGAACAGAGACATTCAGATCATTAAGGTACTACTAATATATTAGTGGTGATGGCAAGTTGTTATAGAATGTTTTTTCTCAGCTTTTTAGAATAAAAATGCAGTGAGGCCATGGACCATATTATATGTTTGTATGTTCCTTTAGCACTAAAGAAATTCTTGAGCCTAGATTGCATGCTCAATAAGTATTTGTTGATTGATTGAAATAGCTTATATTACAACATATAGTTTTGTTTGTCATTGAGAATTAGCTGCAATGGATTTTATACCTTGCTCCATTTTCTAGAAGGTTTCTAGGTTCTCACAAAGGCTCTCTCTTTTGTCCCCCTACTTTTTTTCTCCTGTGGTAAGATTAGTTAATATGGAAATGTACCTTGATATGAACAGCACTGAATGATGTTCATGATCTTATGTTAGGCCTTTTATATTTATTTATTTTTTATTTTTATTTATTTTTTGAGACAGAGTCTCACTATCTTGCCCAGGCTAGAGTGCCGTGGCATCATCCTAGCTCACAGCAACCTTAAACTCCTGGGCTCAAGCAATTCTTCTGCCTCAGCCTCCTGAGTAGCTGGAACTACAGGGATGCGCCACCACGCTCGGCTAATTTTTTCTATATATTTTT
>CAUYSK010121997.1:0-28453 GCA_963575035.1 Avahi laniger
GAGTATTTCTGCCATGTGATCACCCTAGTGTTGATCAGTTAGTACCAATTTGATGGCAAGTACAAATGGATCCCGTTCTTCTGCTCTTGTGGTGCCTCACTTTGGATAATGGGCCTAAGTTTAGTCCAGGAAAGTATAAGAAGTGCTAGATCACTGTTGTTCTTATGATTGAGTAATATTCCATTGTAAAAATATACCAAATTTTAGTAATCCACTCATGGATTGACGGGCACTTGGGTTGTTTACACATCCTTGCAATAGTGAAGTGTGCTGCCATAAACATTCGGATGCAAATGTCTTTATCATAGAATGTTTTTTGCTCTTTTGGGTAGATGCCTAATAGCGCTATTGCTGGATCGAATGGTATTTCTATTTTTAGCTCTCTGAGGTATCTCCAAATTCTTTTCCACAGAGGTTGCACTAATTTTCGTCCCACCAGCAGTGTAAGAGTGTTCCTGTCTCTCCACCTCCTCGCCAACATTTGTTGTTTTGTGATTTTTTTGATAGAGGCCAATCTCACCGGGGTTAGGTGATACCTCATTGTGGTTTTGATTTGTAGAATTATTTTTTCTAGATATGCAAAAAATGATGTTGGTATTTTAATAGGGATTGCATTGAATCTGTAGGTCACTTTGGGTAGTATAGACGGTTTAACAATGTTGATTCTGCCATCCCATGAGCATGGTATGGTTTTCCACCCGTTTACCTCCTCTGCTATTTCCTTCCTCAGTGTTTCATAGTTCTCCCTGTAGAGGTCTCTTACATCCTTAGTTAAATATATTCCTAGATATTTTATTTTCGTTGTTGCTATTTTGAAGAGTATTGGGTCTGATTTAGTTCTCAGTTTGACTGCTGTTGGCATATAAGAATGCTACTGATTTCTGTACATTGATTTTGTAACCTGAGACTTTGTTGAGTTTGTTTATCAATTTCAGTAGTCTCATGGCAGAATCTTTGGGGTTTTCTAGATATAAGATCATATCATCAACAAAGAGCAATACTTTGGCCTCTTCTGCCCCCATTTGGATGCCCTTGCTTTGCTTCTCTTGTCTGATTACTCTGGCTAAGCCTTCCAGCACTAAGTTGAATAGAAGTGGGGATAGAGGGTAACCTTGCCTGTTTCCAGTTCTAAGTGGGAATGCTTTCAATTTTTCCCCATTCAGTATGATGTTAGCTGTGGGTTTGTCATATATGGCTTGTATCATTTTTAAGTAACTTTCATCTATGCCTATTTTGTTAAGCATTTTTATCATAAAAGGGTGTTGAATTTCATCAAATGCTTTTTCTGCTTCTATTGAGAGAATCATATTGTCTTTGTTTTTGCTTCTGTTTATGTGGTGAATTACATTTGTACATTTGTGTATATTGAACCATCCCTATATCTCTGGGATGAATCCCACCTAGTCATGGTGGATTATTTTTTTGATAAGCACCTCAATGCAGTTTGCTAGTGTTTTTTTGAGAATTTTTGCATCTATGTTCATACGGGATATTGGTCTGTAGTTTTTTTTTTTTCTGCATCCTTTCCTGGTTTTGGTATCAGGGTGATGTTGGCTTCATAAAACATGTTGGGGAGCATTCCTTCCTTCTCAATGTTGTGGAATAATTTCTGCAGGATAGGCACCAGTTCTTCTTTGTAGGTCTGATAAAATTAAAATTTGGGTGCAAAACCGTCTGGTCTGGGACTTTTCTTTTTAGGAAGATTTTTTATTGCTGCTTCAATTTCAGTACTTGATATTGGTCTATTCAGGAATTTTATTTCTTCCCGAATGATCCTAGGGAGGCTGTGTATTTCTAAAAATTTGTCCATTTTCTCCACATTTTCAAGTTTATGTGCATAGAGATGTTTATATTATTCATAGATGATATTTTGTATTTCCATGCATTAGTTATAATTTCTCCTTTTTCATTCCTGATGAAGCTACTACCACTGTCCTATTGAAACCTCTTGTTTATTGTCTGAATGAAGGCAGAAGTATCACAACTGGCTCAACTGCCATTCGCCTTTGTATCTCTAAATTCCAAACACAGGTGGGAAGAAAAAATGGAAATGCATGTTTAACCATGTGATGATTGTTCCTAAGTATGACCATCTTAGCTAATTTGTGCTCCTATAACAAAATACCTCAGACTGGGTAATTTATAAAGAACATAAATTTATTTCTCACAGTTCTAGAGACTGGGAAGTCCAAGATCTAGTGTCTGTGAAGGCTTGCCCTGTTTCTAAGATGGCACCTTATTGCTGTGTCCTTACATGGCAGAGGAGTGGAAGGGCGAAAGGGGCCAGCTAGTTCCTTTGACTCCTTTTATAAAGGCACTCATCCCATTCATAAAGTCAGCACCCTCCTGGCTTAATCACCCTCCTATAGGCCCCACCTTTTAATATTACCACATTGGCTCTTAGGTTCCAACATATGAATTTGGTGGGGAGGGGACATTCATTCAAACCATAGCAGTGATCATTCACAAAGTTAAGTCTAACATACAAACGTGGCATAAAATGAACACCATTTATTACCTAGTCCCTGCTTTCATCCCACCTCTCACTCATCACTTGTCTTTGATTTCTTAACATTTTCCTTCAAAGATCTCAGAAATCCTTATACTTCACATGTACAAAATTCTGTTTCATGACTTCGTGCCATTAATTTCAATGTCATAGTGTGTCTATTACCGGGTTTGTGTTTGTGTGTGTGTGTGTGTGTGTGTGTGTGTGTATGTGCACACACTTGTGTTTATCAGTCAGGTCCTCAAAATAAAATAGAGAATAGGGTCAAAGTTAATAAAGGAATTATGTACAAAAGTGCAGCCAGAGAGTCAGGAAACCTGGAAGGTAGGATAATGAAGTAATTCAGACCTAATAATAGGGAATCCATTATCACTCCTGGGTTTAAAGGAGCAAATGAAGGGAGTTTCTAACTTCTGTTATTTCCGTGAATAATGCATTCATTAATTGCTTCCACACTAAGAAATTAATGCTTAAACATTAACAGAAAAACAATGTGGAGGTATAGAGGCTTAAGGAAAACATCATCATTGAAGATGATGTATCTTGCATTCTCAAAAGTCGGTAATTAGCTAATGTATGAAATAGATTTATTTTTCTAAAGAAAAACTGATATGTGAATGCAAGACTGAAGAATAGAGGTTTTTTTTGTTTTTTTTTTTAAAGATGACACTACAAAAAGTCCAGTACACATCTTTTCAAATACCAGCCTCATTCGTGATCAGGAGCTCAAAATTTTGTGGGAGACAGGTGGGACAAAACCCTTACTCTTCTGCTTGCTAGCTAGGTGAGTATTTTGGTTTAGAGTTACAGACTCCATATTAACCCACTAAATCTACCTTACAAAAGGAAGTGGCACATTTTCAGTTTTAAAAACCCCTGATTTTTAGCTTTGAATAAAAAGAAAGCATACATTGTGCTAGTTTTAAGAGAGAACTGAGTAATTCAAATAATTTTCACAAAGACCTCTGTAAAAATAACAACCGATGAAGATAAACCAACTTCTCAGTTTATAGAATTTTACCAGAGAAGTAAATGAAAAGGAGCCAGTTCAATGTGTTGCATAAATGCAATGCTCCAGCCTCAATAATTTGAAATACAATGAGAAAGGTCATGTATTTTCCAAAGTAGCAAATGTCAACAAGTTTAAATAATGAGGATCATCCTTAATTATATTAAGCACTGTTGTAGTTCTCTGTTGGCTGAAAGGAAAGAGGAAAATAATTAAACAGGATAAAGTTGAAATTTTATCAAATATACTATAATAATTATTTAAATTATCAAAACACTTCTTAGATTGTATATTCTCTTTATATTCTCCTTACTGAAATAGGAAGTGTCAAATTATATTAAGGATTTCTGGAAGGCATATATAATAACTTTAAATGGGTGGCTTCATTGCGAAAGAAAAAAATAGCTGTCTGTAATGACCTTAATGAAGTTATAAAAATTAGGAAATATACAAGCATAGAATTAGGAAGTACTTCATATAAAATGAAAATCGACAGATTATTCTTTTTGAAATCAGCAAATGTTTAATTCTTGAAAGCATCCAAAGTCTCACGGAAAACAAATTAAAATAATCTGCCCTTTATTTGCCATTAGTTGATTATTCTGCTGCTTACAAAGTATGACAAACTTTTCTGTGAAACTCCCTGGAAAGCATAACATTGGAAATTTTCTTCAGCTTTTCATTTTAACTGTGGAAGGTATTACACAGACATTTGCAACATCATCATAGTTATATCTTTTCTTTAATAATTTGTCTGTTATCTGTATATGAGAAACACTTTGCAGGCCCAGTTTTAAGGGCAGTAGTGTTAGGGTAAAACAGAGAGATGAACTTGCAGGCAGCTTTCCAAGATACCTTCCCGAACGTCCACACCAACGAATAGAATCTGTATCACACATTTTTAAAACCAATTTCATTTTCCTATCACTGCAGTTTGTTATCTTGCAGGTGATTTGAAATGGCTCTTCCAGAATTACAGTATCCGGGATTGTCTCCACAGACAGGCTCATGTTTTCATAACCTGGAGCCTCTCTTTCAAGTTGGATAGTCTGTAGCATTGCCATTTCACCTAGATTTCTTTTCCACACTATATCCAATTTTCCCATTTCTGTTAGTCCCCTAATGGTACCAGCTTTCTCTGAAAATTCTTGCTTGAGCTGAAGGTGGTATAAGTACTGGCGTCCTTCCGTTGACTGCAAAAATGTCCTTGTTCCAAATGTACACACATCTTCTCCATCCTGCTTGATGGTATTTAATTCTGCCCCAGTGTACATTTCAGATGGCTCTAAGGAAACCTTTTGTATAAACACAGTTGAAGATGAAATATTCTGAATCTGGACTTCAAGAAATAAGTCACTCGTCTCTAAATTGTAAAACTTGGTTTTAACATCCAATGGTGGGAGGAAAGAAAATAAGCACAGTTTCCTTAAAAACATCTTTTCTTCACACGAGTTGAATGAACACTGAATCCACAGGGACAACTCTTCCAATGTCTGCTACTGTGTCATGAATGAGATCATCAATACAACAATTGGATGTAAGTTCTGCCACTGTAGCCATGGAGACTGAAAGATGTAAGGGCTGAATACTTACTTGTCTGAAGATCAGTGTTTTCAATATGATTTTAACAACTTAATTGATATCTTTGGAAATTTTCATACAACTATAATTTCCCCCCTCTCAAAAAATGTACTTTTGAATATTTACGATGATATCAACCTTTTCCTCACACATTCACATTTCTGGTGGAGGGCCGTCTCTCATGACCTGGTTAGAGAAATTACCAGGTAAGTCACTACTCTCACATGTGACTGGAAAATTAGCAAACAAACTATGCTTAGTAGACAACATCACTTTCAGTGTCAGAAAGATCTCCCGTCTGAGTGGATTCCCTTCCATTTTGACCACAGTTTTGCCCGTTGTTTTAAAATGTACCCGGGATTTGTTCTAATCAGGTGTAGTAAGATGACAGGCACAACAAAACATGCCTTGTAAAGAAGAATTTATTACTTAAAATTCCCCAGAGGAAAGGGCAAAGTGCACCTTGCAGGGCCACATGTGGATGAACCAGGGTTGATTAGGAGGCAGAAGGAGCAAGGGGAAAGTACAGGCACAGCCTTTATTGTGGTTTCCATGGGAAAAGCAAGGCAGGACATGGTAACTTACTTAGGATTGACTGACTAGTTTGAATAATGTCAGCAGTCTCAGAACTATAGGAACTACCCCTAGTTGCCTAGTACTGGACCTGGAGTGATATTAGGGCAGGGCAAAATTGGCTCAACCTAAAACAGCTTGAAAGAATCTCCCTTGTGGCCCACCCTAGTGGAAAACATACAATAAATGGAATTCTGGGAAATGTATTCCAGCCAAGCAAAGTAGATACATTAAAAATACATCAATAACTTTTATCTCTGCCACCAAGGACACTTTGTTTATGAGCCTCTTGGGAAATGACAAGGTAGGCTAGGGAAAGAGACTAACTGGTATGCACATAATGGGCCATTCTATTCACTTGATTATTGAAATCCTCCACTGCTTAGGTCACCCTTTGGTGAGCATTCACAGAGGACATTAATATCTTCACATTCTGTGCCAACTTTGGAGGGTTATATCCATACCCCTCTTCCCCAGACCTCCGTCTGCATCATAATTCACCTGTTGGAGTCTCCAAACGCTCCAAATAGCACCTATATATGCCACTGACTCTTAAGGCACCATCAAACCTGCTGGATTAAATGGCACAAGTGGCAGAGCCACTTTCATGACAGTGCGGACCTGTTGCAGAGCCTTCATTGTTCTGAGCCCTGCTCAAAACTAGTCATTCAAATGTGTCAGAGTAGTACATCAAATTAGGTATATATTGCCTCCAAAATCCAAAACGTCCTGGCCAGCTTTGTGTCTCTCTTCTAGTAGTAGGAAGAGCTACATGCAAGAACTTATCTTTCATCTTGGAAGGTATGTCTCAGCATGCCCCAGACCACTGGACCACTAGAAATCTCATTGAGGTGAAAGGTGGCTGAATTTTTGTGGAATTTCTTTTCCACCTTCTGACACACAAGCATGTTACCAATGTACCTAGCGTGGTTGCTATTTCCTTTTAGCCAAGTCCAATCGTCACAATACTATCAATTTAATGGACCAGTGTGATGTCAAGTCCAATGGAAAAGAAAGGCAATCAAGGTCCCTGAGATTAAATTTTGACATAGATGGAGAATTGATAATATATTTCTGATATACCTAGTGAAAATGTGTTACTGGACTTGTCAGCTAGAAGCAAACTGCTTCTGGTGGTCTTTACTAACAAGTATAGAGAAAAAAAGCATTTGTCAGATCAATAGCTGCATACCAGGACTACGGGGTGTATTAATTTGCTCAAACAATAAAACCACATCTAGAACAGGAATTGCAATTAGAGTCACCATCTGATGAAACTTACAAGAATCTACTGTCATTGTCCAAGATCCATCTGTCTTCTGCCCTAGACAAATAGGCAAATTGAATGGGAATGTGGTAGGAGTCAGTACTTTCACATCTTTCATGTCCTTGGTAATGGCACTAAGATCAGCAATCCATCCAGGAATGTTGTATTCCTTTTAATTTACTACTTCTGTAAGTAGAGATGGTTCTAGTGTTTTCTACTTAGCATTTCCTAACATAAGAGCCCTCAGTCCACAGGTCGGGGAACCAATGTAGGGATGATGCCACTGGCTAAGTATGTATATTCAAAATATGAATTCAGGAACTGAGTGAAATAACCACAAGGTAGGTTCACAGACTCACTAAGCCACAGAGATTGATCTGTGCTGCATCTCCATTGATTGCTTGACTTCCTTAAGCCACTACTATCTGCTACAGACCCACAGTGAAGTTTTGGGTCTCCAGGAATTAGTGTCAGTTCAGAGTCAGTGTTCAGTAATCCCCTAAGAGTCTGATTATTTTTCTTTTTTTCACTGCATGGGCAGCCTGGTAAATGGCCATTTCCCCTTGGGGAATGCTGGAAGAAAGAGTAACAATATAAATTGTTCACAGTGTAGCAGGATCCTTCCTCAAGAGAACATGCCACCACCCTTCTTTCAAGGTGATCTGGGTGTATAAACTTGCTCTGGTGTGCAAATTTATTTAGAGATTATGACTTTCTGCTTTGGCAATTCAAGTCCGACTCCGTTCACTAGACCTAGGTCACTTCTGCTCAGATAGATCAAATAAAAATTTAGTAAGCTGCACATCTATTTCAATTTTGGGGACTCTATGATCAATTATTCAAAACTGTTGGTCTCTGTGATTCAGACTATTCTCATTACTGCTTTGGTAGTGTTGTCGCTTATGTTAACCATGCCCACATTGTCTTTTGCGATAAAATGTCACCTCTTGGCCCCAGTCATCCAGTGATACCATTATCCCCATCAAGTTTAGGGATCACTGTTCAATGGTCACAGCTCCCAGCATAATGTCTGATATACAGGCAAGAGCAACCACAGAGCTCTTCATGGATCATAAGGCTCCCCTCACGAATTTGTTTCTTACACTCATGGTGAAAGATGTGCCGTTTGGACATTCTGAGCAGGTGTTACAAGATAAATCCACTCTAACATCCGAATATTCCTAATGCTTTTGATACCCCAAGTTCTGGCATTTCCACTTTATTTAATCCAATTTTATATCCCCCACCACCACTACCATCACCACCATTACCTCACACAGTTATGATTCATTCCCACACATAGTCTCCAGATTTCTTTCTGAATAAATTTAAAATATACTGCAATTCCTTTGGTGTATATCACATCTCCTTGAAGGTCATGCTGTGTATCTCACCCATGTAGTCCAACTGAGACTTGAGTCTAGCTATAGGTCTAGAAGCAAAGAGGGGTGGTGGAGGTAGATCCTGAGGAGAATCAACAGTGCCTTGCAAGGCAACTACCTCAGGGGAGGCCACTACAGGTTCTTCAGGCAAAGGAGTAGTAACATCCTTGGACAGGGATGGATGAGCTGCTTGTAAAGGCAAAGAAGATTCAGGAGAATTGAGGGGATCTATGCCCTCAGCTTCATTAGGATCTGCCCATATGTCCCTGTTTCAAATTTCAAGATCGTATTCCTTCCCAATCAATGCTCTAAGTTTAACACAAGAGACTCCGTGAATCAATTTGGATTGTATCTTAGCCGCTCACAGGAAGAGACTCTGGGTTTGGCTTTCTGAAACTGTAGTCTTGTAGCTACAGAAGATAAGGATTTCTTTCAGGGAAGATATTAATGGTTTATTTTTGCAGATCTTGGAGTGAGAATTGAGGCTCTGAATTCATCCTTTACTTTCCTCACTCTCTCCAGTTAGGAGCAACCAGCCAGCTGCATATACTTCTTATTTTGATTAAAATATTCTAAGGTACCAAATACTTGGCCACCTAGAGCCTTGCTTCCTATAGCTATCTGATTACAGGTATCTAAATGTGACAATTTGAGTAACTCTTTTACCACTTTTTGCCATTGACTTCAAATGTGGTCTTTATCACTGAAAAAAGAGTAATTAATGCTTCTAAATAGAGTCAGTTTAGAGAACCAGTTTCAGAAAACCCAGAACCAATTCAGAGAACTTGTCTTTAAGATTCTGCCATTCTTCAGCCACTCTCTGGTATCATTTATTGTATCAGGAAGTGTTCCAGTGTGTGTGTGTGTGTGTGTGTGTGCGTGCGTGTGTGTGTGTGTGTGTGTGTGTGTGTGGATAGTGATAGGAAGAGGGGGGTGTGGCCCAAGAAAGTGAAGTTCTTTGGGTGCCTTGGGCTAGCTAGCAGAGTATAAAGGGGACAAGATATATATGTATATATATATATATATTCCTTGATTTACACTGGGGTTATGTCTCAATAAACTCATCATAAGTTGAAAATATCATAAGTTGAAATGCATTTAATGTCTCAATAAACCCATCATATAATTGTTGTAGAGTTTTGTTAAGCAGTCCCTGTAATGCTGTGTCTGTATCTGACGCTGGAGCTTGAAGTCCATAAGACAGGTAGACAGAAGAGGGAAAGCAGTCTTAAATCACGCAAGAAAATACTAAAAACCATGTCCACTCTTGTAGCCACTGACCTTTGGGAGGATGGCATCAGGGGAGGTATCCAGAGCGCCCTTTATCACAGAGGTAAACACACACACCTGGTCCAGCTTCTGCTTCATGGCAACGAATTGAGTAAGCAGATCAGCAGTAACGTGTACATTGCAAAATGGCTCTTGTCTCCTTTTTGCGTTCCAAAATATAATCAGACTCTCTTGTGTGGCCTACCCTAATTAGAAACATACAAGAAAGGAAATTCTTGGATATGTAGTACAGCCTAACCATCCTGACACATTGCAAGCCATCATAACTCTCCTGCAAATTTCTTTCTCAAGTCCTGTTTGTCTTTCCCATTAATATACTCAATGGCTCCTTTTCGCTAAAGCCATTCCTTGTGCATCTCTCACAAGCCTATCAATAAAACTCACTTTTCTACCTGCCAGCAAATAATATAGCTTTCATTTCTAGGAACTGACCACCTCTGGGTACCAGAGCCTCCCAAAATCCTACACTCTGGTGGAATAATTAGGCAGTTCCCACATACTAAGGAATGTAGACACACAGAAGTAAATGAGCTAGTATAAAATTTTGCTAACAAAACAGCTATGCATGTATGTATATGTATGTAGAGGGCTGTGTGATAATGGAGAAAGGTGTGGAAGGATCCACCTTAGGAAGGGTTCAGGGTGGGGGTGCAATTGTAGTGGGGGGGTTCAAAAAATAAAGAAAAAATCCATCAAGGGTAGAAAGAGCACCTATTATTAATATTTAATATATACATAAGAAGACATTTTACGGAAAAGTCATCAACATGGCTATGGTAGTCATCATAGGGTGAGGGGATCTCAGGTGATTATTATCTTAAGTGTATACTCTTCCTTATTACTTAAATTTTTGAAATAAACATATATTTTAATTCACTCAGCACTCTTCATTGTGAACATTTAAATTCCTATAAACAAAATACTTTATCAAGTATAATAAAAAGCACATCAAAAAACTTGGAAGAAATATTTGCACAATATAAAACAGATGAGAGATAATATAGAAATATAGAATATATGTAAAAATCTAACACAAATTAAGAAGAGAAATTATCCATAATAAAAATGTGCAAAAGTGTGTAGAAAAATCACTAAAGATGAGATCAAAATAGGCAATATACATGAGGAATCAATTCAATCACAATTGTCAGAAAAATGCAAATTAAGTAACTAACTAAGTTTAAAAGCCTAATAATGTCAAATGACTTAGTGTATAGAACATGGTTTGGCCCACAAGTCTAGCCCTCTGCCTGTTTGTAAAATAAAGTTTTATTGGAAGAGTATAATGGCCAGTGTGAGTATTTCCAACAGAGACCATACGTCTAACAACGCCTAAAATATGTACTATCTGGCTCTTTACAGAAGAAAATTTCCCAATTCCTAGCCTAGGGAAATAAATACTAATGCTCATTGCTAATAAAGATGAAAATAAGTGCAGTCATGAAGGGATAGATGAAATTTAGAATATTATTTTACAGATTTATTGAAGTACAGTTGACAAATGGTAAACTGACTATATTTAAATTGTACAATTTGATGACTTTTGACATATGTATAACCCCTGAAACCATCAACACAATCAAGATAATAAACATATCCATCACCCCCAAAAGTTTCATCATGCCTTTTTGTAAGCTTTCACTCCTGCCCTTCCAGGTTGATTATTGATCTGCTTTCTGATATTATAGATTAGATTGCCTTTTTTTAAATTTGATATTGCCTTTTTTTTGATGTTCTAATAGATCTACGGTGATATCTCATTGCAGTTTTGATTTGTGTTTCCCTAATTGCTGACAATATTGAACATCTTTTCATGTGCTAATTTGCTATCCGTATATCTTCTTTGGTAAAATATTTGCTGATGTCTTTTGCCCATTTTCTAATTGATTATTAGTTTTTGTTTATATTTGTTAAACCTTTGATTACCTTAGAAATCTATCTTATTACTATTATTGTTTTATTCCCAATAATTTCTTTTATCTCTATTTAAAAATTTTATAGAAGTTCTGGTCAATGTAATAAGACATGGATCAGAATTAAAATGTATATCAATGGAAAAAAAGAGACAAACTAGAAATATCTTGGTTCAGCTTAATAAAAAGAAGCTAACAGTGTTGCTATTTTTTGTTTCACTTTTCTTCCCCATTTTCTACCTATCACCTTCTGTCAGCTGTACTTTTATCTTTACATTTCCATCATTCTGTAATGTTCCAAAATCCTAACTAAATATTCTTGCTATGTGTATAGGTTAAAAATCAATAAACAGCATGATTTACACCATTATTAAAGAAAAATTGGAAGATAAATCTGAAGAAATCTCCTAGATCAGATAGAGAGAGAGAGAGAGAAAGATTATGACAATAAACACATGAGATATTGGGAAACAATTCAAGATGGCTAACACCCCCTTGCAGGAGTTCTAAAAAGAAAAAGAGAAAAGAAGGCAAAGGCAACTACCAAAGAAATTATATAAAGTTTCCCATTGCTAAAATGGCCCAAATGGAAATGGCCCATTGAGTGGTGATTGGAATGAATGGGAAAAGACTCCACAACATGGTGTATTTGTGTCACAGTGAAATTTTGGAAAAAGGATAAGCAGAAATGCCTAAAATTTTCTAAAGTGGGGGGCAGGGACAGATGATCTGAAAGAAATGAAAACTAGACTGGCATCATATCTGTCATTGGTAATACTAGATGCTAGAAGACAGGTATGTGGAGATATTCTGAGAAGTAGAATTGTTCACACGTCGTGTATGAAAATTTAAAATTTTTATAGATACTACCAAATTATTCTCCCAGAATGCTTAACCAACTTACACTCCTAAAACCAGTATATAACAATGTTAATTTCTTGCATTCTTTTTTTTTTTAGAGTTGAAACTCAGCTCAGTTTGTGTCTTTCACAAAAAATCCAGAGATCACTGACCAAGTGTGTCGGTTAAAGGAAGGCAGCTTCTAAACCCAAAGCAAAGCCTGAAAGGAAAAATCTAGAAGTGAAAGGGGCACCTTGGGGTAAAACTGCAACAGGAAAGGTAGTATAATAGAAAACCAACCAGCTTTAGGGGCAAATAAACTTAGCTGTGACTCCTGCCTCTGTCATTACTAGCTGTGTGGCCTGGCACAAGTCATCTTAAAGCATCAGTCTTCTCGTCCATAAAATGGGGATAATAACACCCTCCTCACACAGTTGCTGTGAATGTTGAATGCCAATAATGTACAGAGAGTCCCTGACATGTAATATACCCTCAACAAATGACATTTGTTGTTTTTGCCATTCTTACATCAGAAAACAAAGCAAAACAAACAGACACAAAAACCCTGGAGGAACAGTGGAGAAATATTTAAGTTAGTGCATAGATGTTTTCCCTTCTATTTCCACATCCCACACCACTTCAGTGTGACCCAAAACCACACACGCCAGCCAGAAGGGAGCCCACCCAAGAATCATGAAGATAGATTGAATTAGTTAACTCCTGATTTAAACAGTTATCCATCTTTTTCTATTTTTTCTTGAATTTCACTTCAGTCTAAAAATAGTTGTTTTGATTTGCATTTGCCTGATGAGATTGAGCCTTTTTAAAATGTTTGAGTATTATGTTCTCTATTTTTCTACAAAGTTCATATAGATTGTATTATATTATTACTCAAAATACTTGCTATTCTTCCCTATGGGGCCCCTCTCTAGAATAAGCTTATACTCTTTTTCCACAGATATCAGACTTGGCTGTGTGACTACCATGGCAAATAGAATGCAAGTAGAAATGATATATGCCACTTACGAGAAAGGTTTAAAAGACCTTTCACAGTCTACCAACTTTCCTCTGCCACAAGACAACAGTGATTTAGATAGGTGCCATTCTTTCAGCCTGGGTTTTGAAATGAAGATGACAAAGAGCAGAGCCACAGCTGACCTGATAGGGACGTGTAGCCTAAGCAATAAACATTTGTGGTTGTAAACTACAGAAATTTGGGGGTTGTTTTTTATTCTAGTATAACTTAGTGTAAAGTAACTGATATGGGAGTATTCACCAATTATTTAATTAATTGGCAAGATCTCTTTTATACAAGATATATTTCTCTTTGCTTTTTGTGTATGTTACAAATAATTTCCAGTGTTATATGTATTTTCATCTTGTTTACTCTATTTTATATTATAATCTTTGTTATATTTGCTATTAAGAAGTATTATAATCCTCCTGTAGTCAATCCTGTCAGTCATTTTAATTATAATTTGTGGCTTTTATATTAATATTTAATATTTGGTGGGGCTGTCCCTCATAATTTTTATTTTTTTTCAGAATTGAACCATTATTTTTAATTTTTTTGAAGATATGATTTAGAAATCTTTAATTGCATAAAATAGAATTCTCATTATGTCATTCCACTACTTAAAATACTCAGACCTTTCCTCTCCATGACATCTCCTGTGCCTTTTCACAACAATTCCAGATGAGAAATTGGAAGACATTGGGAAGTGAGTGGGTGCTATGGTAAGTTCTAATGTCATCTTGAGAACCCACCTCTCATTTCCATAACACCCCTAAATGTAGAGTGTATTTCAAAAGGTAAATAAACCTAGGGACCTTGTGGTTTCTTCTAGTTCTGGGGAAAGCAGCAAGTGAGGGGGATGAATGCTCCAGTTTTATCCCCACAAACTTGATTGAACTTCCCATGCATCGTGACCCTATAAACATAGAAAATCATGCATCAAAAACTAGGTGATGCTCTAGGGCAGTAGTTTTGATATTGTCTTATTCTTCAAACAAAATTACATGTGGAAATTCAACACATAAAAAACATAAAGTACAGCACTCTGGTTAAAATGAGGAGTTTCCTGAATAACTTCCACTGAACCACTAACACTCCATGAAATACAATTTGACAACCAATATTCAGCAATTCCCCCAATTCCATGGCCAGAGATTTTGATCCTGACATGCTTGTTTAGCAAATCCAATCATCCCATCCCTATACTGTAGTTTCTCTTATTTTCTCTAGTGAGAACTCCCAGCCTCTCAGAGATCTACTCTTCACTCCACCTGTTCTAATGGCTCAAGATCGGGCCAGCCATAATCATAATTATTAGCAACTACTGAAGGGGTAAGACTGGTTCCCTTATGATCCCTGGTGAGTGATTTCAGCAAAGGCAGAAAATCAGTTAGTCTATATATAAAATCTCCCAATCTTCTCTTCTCCTCTCCTCTCCTCTCCACTTTTTTTTCTCTCTTTTGTCAACAGGATTTCTTCAATATTTTTCTTTTGGTGGCAGTATTGCTCCACTGAAATAAGACCATTTCTTCCTCCCACCCTTTGCTTTTGAAAAACACCTACAGTTGAAACAAGTGTATTTTACTTGAAATAAATGTCTTGCACCTGGGGCTGGGATTTACATCTAAGGGAGATTTCCTGGAACCTACCCCTAATAATTCTCTGCCCAGGATTTCTTGATCACATAGGAAAGAAAGGTCAGGCAGATCCCATGAGTTCCTCTCTGTTTCTTTTCTTTGTGATTTTTTCTTTTCAATAACTTTTTCCTGTTTTTAAAATATACACCTGCTCAGTATAAAAACTTGAAAAACACAGAAAATGTTAAAGAAGTAAAGAAACATGATCCATAATCCCATAAACACAAGAGAGCGCTACTGCTAACAGTTTAAAGAAATTCTTTCCAGTGTGTTTTCTTTCTACTCATTTTGATATAATTGTGATCATATAGTACATTTAATTGAATATTCTGGTTTTTATCATTTATATTTTTATTTTTCATATTTTGTAGTTCATATGTGCATATAAATTTCCTTCTCTTTTTTCTTTTTCTTTTTAGTTATTATGAGCACATAATAATTGTATGTATTTATAGGGTACATATGATGTTTTGATACAGTCATACAGTGTGAATTAATCAAATCAAGTTAATTGAAATATCGATCACCTCAGGGATTTATCATTTCTTTTTGTTAAGAACATTCCAATTCCACTCTTTTTTTTTTTTTTTTTTGAGACAGAGTCTCGCTCTGTTGCCCGGGCTAGAGTGCCGTGGCGTCAGCCTAGCTCACAGCAACCTCACACTCCTGGGCTCAAGCAATCCTACTGCCTCAGCCTCCCCAGCAGCTGGGACTACAGGCATGTGCCACCATGCCCGGCTAATTTTTTCTATATATTTTTAGCTGTCCAATTAATTTCTTTCTATTTTTGGTAGAGACAGGGCTTTGCTCTTGCTCAGGCTGGTCTCAAACTCCTGAGTTCAAACGATCCACCCGCCTCGGCCTCCCAGAGTGCTAGGATTACAGGCGTGAGCCACTGAGCCCAGCCAATTCCACTCTTTTAGTTATTTTAAAGTATATTGTAAATTTTTGTTGATTATAGACACTTTGTTATGATATAAAATATTGTTCATTCTATCTAACTATATTTTGTACCCATAACCATTGCCCCTCTGTTCTCCCTCCCCACTATCCTTCCCCATCTCTGATAACCATCATTCTACTCTCTGTCTCCAAGAGATCAATATTTTAATATTTAGCTCCCACATATGAGTGAAAATACGTGTGATTAGTCTTTCGGTGCTTGGCTTATTTCACTTAACATAATGTTCTCCAGTTCTACCTATGTTATTGCAAATGGCAGGGTTTCATTGTTTTTCATGGATATATAATATTCAATTGTGTATATGTACCACACTTTTTTTATCCATTCATCTGTTTATGGATATTTGAGAAGATCTTGCTCAGACCAATGTCCTAAAGCATTTCCCTAATGTTTACCTTTAGTAGTTTTATAGTTTAAGGTCTTACATTTAAGCCTTTAATCCATTTTGATTTGATTTTTGTATATCCAAGAGATAACTGTTTAGTTTCATTCTTTTGAATATGGATATTCAGTTTCCCCAGCACCATTTATTGAGAGAGTGTCCTTTCCTCACTGTATGTTCTTGGCAATTTTGTCAAAGTTCACGATAGATATGTGTGTTCTCTATTCTGTTCCATTGGTCTATGTGTCTGTTTTCATGCCAGTGCCATGCTGTATTGGTTACTAGAACTCTGTAATATAATTTGAAGTAAGGTAATGTGATTCCTCCAGCTTTGTTCTTTTTGCACAGGATGGCTTTGACTATTCTGGGTCTTTCATGGTTCCATATAAATTTTAAGATTATTTTTTCTGTTTCTGTGAAGAATGTCATTGGTATTTTGATGGGGAATGCATTGAATCTGTACATTGCTTTGGGTAGTATGGACTTTTTAACAATATTGATTCTTCTAATCCATGAGCATGGAATATCTTTCCATTTTCTGCGTCCTTTTCAATTTCTTGTATCACTGTTTTGTAGTTCTTATTATAGATATTTTTCACTTCTTTGGTTAAGTTTATTCCCAGGTATTTTGTTTTATTTTATTTGTAGCTATTGTAAATGGGATTACTTTCTCAGTTTCTTTTTCAGATTGTTTACTGCTGGCATACAGAAATGCTACTGATTTCTGTATGTTGATTTTGTATCCTGCAACTTGACTGAATTTGTCTATCGGTCCTAATAGTTGTTTTGTGTGTGTTTGCATGTGTGTGTGTGCGGAGTCTTTAGGTTTCTCTAGATATAAGATCATAACATCTGTAAACAAGGATAATTGGGCTTCTTCCTTTCCAGCTTGGATTCCCTTTATTTCTTTCTTTTGTCTGATTGTTCTAGCTAGAACTTCCAGTACTGTGTTGAATAACTGTTGTGAGAGTGGGCATCCTTGTATTGTTCCAGATCTTAGCGGAAAGGCTTTACATTTTTCTACATTCAATACGATACTAGCTATGGGTCTGTCATATGTGGCTTTTATTGTGTTCAGGTAGGTTCCTTCTCTACCCAGTTTTTTGAGAGTTTTTACGATGAAGGGATGTTGAATTTTGTCAAATACATTTTCAGCATCATATGGTTTTATTTTTAGTTCTGTTGATATATCACATTGATTGATTTGTGTATGTTGAACCATCCTTGCATCATTGGGATGAAACCCACTTGATCATGATAGACAATCTTTTTAATGTGTTATTGAATTCAGTTTGCTAGTATTTTGTTGAGATTTTTGGCATCTATGTTCATTAGAGATATTGGCTTATAGTTTCTTTTTTTGTTGTTGTTGTGACTTTGTCTGATTTTCATATCAGAGTGATACGGGGCTCATAGAATTAGTTTGTGAGGATTCCCTCCTCCTTGACTTTTTGGAATAGTTTAAGTAGGATTGGTATTAGCTTTTCTTTGAATGCTTGGTAGAATTCAGCAGTGAAGCCATTGGGTTCTAGGTTTTTCTTTGATGGGAGACTTTTTATTACTGCTTCTATCTCATTATTTGTTATTGGTTTGTTCAGGTTTTGGATTTCTTCCTGGTTCAATCTTAGTAGGTTATATGTGTCCAGGAATTTATTCATTTCTTCTGGGTTTTCCAATTTATTGGCATATAGTTCCTCATAGTACTCTCTAATGATCCTTTGAATTTATACAGTATCAGCTGTAGCATCTCTCATTTCATCTTTGATTTTATTTATCTTGTTTTTCTCTCTTTTTTCTTAGTCTGGCTAAAGTGTCAATTTTGTTTATCTTTTCAAAAAAAACTTTTCATATCATTGACAATTTGTATTTTCTTTTTTTGGTTTCAATTTCATTTATTTTTGCTGTTATGTTTACTATTTTTTCTTCTACTAATGTTGAGTTTGGTTTGCTCTTGTTTTTCTAGTTCTTTGAGATGCATCATTAGGTTGTTTATTTGAAGCTTTTTTACTTTCTTCATGTACACATTAATTGATATAAACTTTCCTCTAATTATGGCTTTTGCTATATCCCATAGATTTTGATATGTTCTCTTTTCATTTGTTTTGAGGAATTTTTAAATTTTCCTCTTTTTTATTTTATTATTTATTTATATTTTTATTTCAGCATATTATGGGGGTACAAATGTTTGATTGACCCACTGGTCATTCAGGAGCATATTGTTTAATTTCCATGCTTTTGTATAGTTTCCATTGTTCCTCTTCTTAATGATTTCTAGTTTTATTTCATTGTGGTAAGAGAAAATACTTGATATGATTACATTTTTAAAAAATTTTAAAGGCATGTTTTGTTGTCTAATATATGATCTATTTGTTTGTTTTATTTTTATTTCAGCATATTACAGGGATACAAATGTTTAGGTTACACATATTTCCCTTGCTCCACCCAGATCACAGCTTCAAGCATGTCCATCCCCCAGACGGTGCCTACCGCACCATTACCTTTCCCCCCTCTCTCATCTGCCCGATACCAGAAGAATGTTACTACTATTATGTGCACTTAAGTGTTGATCAGTTAAAACCAATTTGATGGTGAGTATATGTGGTGTTCGTTTTTCCATTCTTGAGACATTTCATTTAATAGAATGGGTTCCAGCTCTATCCAGGATAATACAAGCAGTGCTATATCACCATTGTTTTTTGTAGCTGAGTAGAACTCCATGGTATACATATACCACATTTTATTAATCCACTCATGTATTGATGGTCACTTGGGTTGTTTCCACATCTTTGCAATTGTGAATTGTGCTACTATAAACATTTGAGTGCAGATGTCTTTTATACAGGATGTCTTTTGTTCTTTTGGGTAGATGCCCAGTAATGGGATTGCTGGATCGAATGATAGTTTTACTTGTATCTCTTTAAGGTATCTCCATATTGCTTTCCACAGAGTTTGCACTAGTTTGCAGTCCCACCAGCAGTGTAGGAGTGTTGCTATCACTCCGCAACTATGCCAACATTTATTATTTTGGAATTTTTTGATGAAGGCCATTCTGACTGGAGATAAGCGATATCTTATTCTGCTTTTGATTTGCATTTACCTGATTATTAGAGATGTTGAGTATTTTTTTATGTTTTTTGGCCATTATTCTGTCTTCCTTTGAAAAGTTTCTGTTCATGTCCTTTGCCCATTTATTGATGGGGTTGTTTGATTTTTTTCTTGTTGATTTTTTTGAGTTCTATATAGATTCTTGTTATCGGCCCTTTATTGGATATGTGGAAGGGAAATATTTTCTCCCATTCTGTAGGCTGTCTATTTACTCTAATGATAGTTTCCTTGGCTGAGCAGAAGCCTTTCAATTTTATCAGGTCCCATTTATTTATTTTTGCTGCTGTGATTGCTATGGGGGTCTTCTTCATAAATTCTTTGCCTAAGTTGATGTCTGAAAGAGTCTTCCGTACTTTTTCTTCTAGGATCCTTAAGATTTCGTGCTTTAGGTTTAAGTCTCTTATCCATCATGAATTGATTTTTGTTAGAGGTAAGAGGTGGGGATCTAGTTTCAATTTTCTGTATGTAGTTATCCAGTTTTCCCAGCACCATTTATTGAAAAGATATTTTTTTTCTCAGTGTATATTTTTGTCTGCTTTGTCAAAGATTAGATGACAACATGCGGATGGTTTCATTTCTGGATTCTCAGTCCTGTTCCGGAGGTCTGTATCTCTGTTCTTGTGCCAGTAACATGCTATTTTGCTTACTATAGCCTTGTAGTAAAGCTTGAATTCTGGTAGACTGATAGCTCACAGTTTGTTGTTTTTGCTTAAGACTGTTTTGGCTATACGAGGTCTTCCCTGGTTCCATACAAACCACAGAATTATTTTTTCTATATCTGTAAGAATGATGATGTTACTTTGATAGGGATAACATTAATTCTGTAGATCACTTTGGGTATTATAGACATTTTAACAATATTGACTCTTCCAGTCCATGAGCAAGGTAGATTTTTCCATCTGTTGACATCTTCTACAATTTCTTTTCTTAGTATTTTGTAGTTCTCTCTATATATGTCTCTTTCATTAAATATATTCCTAAATATTTAATTTTTTTGTAAAAAGTTCTGTGTTTTTGATTTGATTTTCAGCTTGACTGTTATTGGTGTATATGAATGCCACTGATTTGTGTGCATTGATTTTGTATCCTGAGAGTTTACTGAATTCATTTATCAATTGCAGGAGTCTCTAGGTTGTATTCTTGGAGTTTTCTAGATATAATATCATATCATCGGCAAAGAGTAAGAATTTGATCTCTTCTACCCCCATTTGGAGGCCCTTAATTCCCCTCTCTTGTCTAATTACTCTGCCAAGGACTTCCAGTACTATGTTGAATAGAAGAGAAGATAGTGGGAAACCTTGTTTGTTTCTAGTTCTAAGCAGGAAAGTTTTCAATCCTTTGTATTCAGTATGATATTGGCTGTGAGTTTATTATATATGGCTTTAATAATTTTAAGGTATATCCCATCTATATAAATGGTAATGGTGACACAAGTTATCAAAATCTGTGGGACATACCTCAGCATAATAAAGGCCATATATTACAAACTCACAGCTAATATCATACTGAATGGGAAAAAGCTGAAACTGTTTTCTCTGAGAACTGGACATGGATGCCCACTTTCACCACTTTTATTCAACATAATTCTACAAGTCCCAGCCAGAACAATCAGGCAAGAAAATAAAATAAAGGGCATCCAAATTAGAAAAAAAATGAAGTCAAATGGATCCTGTTTGAAGACAACATGATCTTAAATGTAGAATAACCTAGATGCCACCAGAAAACAATCTTAGAACTAATCAATAAATTTAGTCAACTTGCTGGCTATAAAATAAACATACAAAAATCAGTAGCTTCTTTACATCAACAATGAAACAGCCTAATGAGAAATTGTGAAAGAAATCTCATTTGCAATAGCTGCAAAAAAGTAATAAAATACCTAAGAATAAGTTTAAATAAGGAAGTAAAAGATCTCTACAATGAAAACTACAAACCCTGATGAAAGAAATTGAAAAGAACACAAATAAATGGAAAGACATCTCATGCTCATTGATTGGAAAAATTAACATTGTTACAATGACCATACTGTCAAAAATAATTTACAAATTCAATATAATCCCTATCAAAATACCAATGACAATCTTCATATAAATAGAAAAACAATCCTAAAATTCATATGGAACCACAGAAGACCCAGAATAGCCAAGCCAATACTAAGCAAAAAGAACAAACCAGAGACATCACACTACCATACTACCTGACTTCAGAGTATACTACTAAGCAATAGTAACCAAAAAACATGGCATTGATATTAAAACAGACACATAGACCAATGGAACACAATAGAGAACCCAGAAACAAACCCACATATTTATAGCCAACAGAATTTTTGACAGAGGTAGTAAGAACATACATTGGGGAAAGGGCACTCTCTTCAATAAATGGTTCTAAGAAAACTGGATATACATATGCAGAAGAATGGAACTATACCCCTATCACTTATGATAAAAAAAAATCAACTCAAAATGTATTAAAAGCTTAGGCATAAGACCTGAAAATACAAAATTACTAGAAGAAATCATTGGGGCAATGTTTTTAAACATTGGTCTAGGCAAAGATTTTATTGGTAAGATTCCAAGAAGACAAACAACAAAAACAAAAATATGTAAATGGAAGTATACCAACCAGAAAAACCTCTGCACAGCAAAAGAAACAATCAAAAGAGTGAAGAGACAACTTATAGGATGTGAGAGAATATCTGCAAACTATTCATCCAGCAAGAATCTAATATCCAGAATATACAAAGAACTCAAACAACTCAATAGCAAAAAAAATTTTTTTAAATATGGGCAAAAAGATTTGGATAGACATTTTCTACAGAAGACATACAAATGGCACGAGTATATGGAAAAATGAAAAAGAGAAATAGGACCAACATGGCTGACTAGATGGCAGGTAGTATGTGCCTCCTCCACAAAGAGGTATCAGAATAGTATGTAGATACTCACATTTCAAACACATCATCTAGGAGAGAATCCTAAGATTCACTAAAGAAGTGATGAGAAGCCCCAAAAGTAAATAAGGTGAGAGTTCAAGACAACTTGACCAGCCAGAGACTAGATGAGAAACAAGAGAAACTCCTGGATATGGGAAAACAGGAACAGAGAAATCCCCAGAGCTTCATACTCTGAAGCAGATTTTTACAACCTTGGCTATGGGAGAACCTCTCAACTCTCATGGGCCTCAGGCCTAAAATAGGGAGCTTAGTGGAGACTGCACAGAGATGTTGCTCCAGAAAAAGAACCCACATGGAATTCCACAGGCATCTGAGCGTAGAGCACCTCCAGCTGGGTGCCAATTTGAGAATATAGTACTGGCGATCTACATATATGGCTGTTATTGCTGTACTGCTCTGAGGAGGAAGAGGGGAGCTTCCCACACAACCTTGGGAAGGTCCCTGCCACCTTGCCGCAGGCTCTTGGTGAGACTGAGACATGAGCAGATTACATTCCCCGCAGGTTCTTGCCGATGTTGCTTGCCTAAAAGGGGCCACCCTCTTTGGTCACAGGCCCAGGGCACCATTTTGAGGTTTAATGCTGGGCTGCATCCCACCCTTGGGCTGAGTTCAGGGTGACATGGCTTCAGCCACCATCTGGCCAAGAAGATAGGAAAAAACAAGACTCTCCTAGGCGTACCTAGGACGATACTCACAACCCTACAATGGGCTGCTGCGAGACTGAGACATGAGTGGACTGTACTCCCCACCGCTTCTTGACTAGGCTGCTCTCATGAAAAGGGCACTGCCTCCTCTAGTCACAGGCCCAAGGTACCATTTTGAGGGTGTAACACTAGGTTGTGCCATACCCTCAGGCCAAGTTCCGACTGACACAGCTGTAGCCACCACCAGTTGGGGAGGGAAAGAGAAAACAGGCTCTCTGATACATGCATAGGACAATACCCACTGCCATGCTACAGGTTGCTACGAGACTGAGACATGAGTAAACTGCATTTCCCACAGCTTCTTGCCCACACTGCTTGCATACTTCTCATCAGAAACCTTACAGACCAGAAAACAATAAGGTGGCATTTTCAAAGCACTCAAATTAAAAACACTGTCAGCCAAGAATTCATATCCTGCTAGAATAAGCTTCATAAAGGAAAGAGAGGAGTCTGGCAAGATGGCCAACTAGAGACATCACTTGCTGGACCATCCTGGTGGGAAGGCAGAATATTGGATCAAGGAGAGGGGAGAAGACTCACAGCTCAGGTGTGGATCACAGACAGAAACATCAGAGATGGCTGGGGACCACACAGAAAATTGCAAATCTGAGAAGGAGGATGATAAAGAGGGGAAGATATTAGCAAAGATCAAACCCAGAGAGGCTTGGAGCTCAGTGAAAGGATAAAGGGGGATTCCCCTGGCCCTCATATGTGCCTTTGGTGAACAGTGGGACACCAAGTTTACTGAAGGCTTTTTCACTCTCCACAAGCCCAGGCATGGCAGCAAATATGGAACAGTCAGGTAAACTGGTGAGCCCAAGTTCGGGCACTCCATGAAGTGCACCCTCTGGAAGAGTGCCACAAGAGGCCAGAGAGCCAGCTGTCTCCTATCCAGACACTTCCTCCCCTACACCTCCCCTATCCACTGCAACTGAGAAAGCACATTGAGCCTGGGCTGACTGGGTGCTGTGGTCCCTCCCTCACCCGTTACAACTGTGAGCATAGTCTAAGCCAAGAAGTTCAGGAATGGCCATTTCTGTCCAGCAGGCATGCATCCCAGGTTGAGGTCTCCAATGAGAGTGAGACCAACACCTCTTCCAGTTAAGGAATTGTGGTGGAACAGGGGTATACAATTTGGGAACTTCCTGCCTGCCAGCATTTCACAGGGTCACATACCGGTGGCTCAGACAGGCAAACTAGTCCTGATGCACCCGGAACTTGAGAGGAGTGCAGGGAGACATAGGGGATAAGTCTGGGAGGTGGACTTAGGTGGCAGGGAAGCCTGTGTAGACTTATCCAATGGGAGAGGGTGGAGCGGTGCTTAGGAGCAAGGATCTGGGAGCATGCAATACTCCCTGCTGGAGAACCACCATATTGGATAAGGGCCTGGCATTCAGAAAGGAATAGCCCAGCCCCTAGTTCCATAACAACCAAACACTTCATACTCAGGTGAGCTGGCTGACCAGGTGCTGCAGCCCCTCCTCACACTTAATACAATAGGGAGTGTGCTTTAAGCCAAGAAGTTTGCAAATAGCTGTTTCTCTCCAACAGGCATGTACTACAGGCTGAGATCCCTACAGATAGTGGGAACCACTCCTCTTCTGAGAACTTGTAGTGGAACAGGGGTGTACAATTTGGGAACCCCCTACCCACCAGGATTTAACAGAGACACATGATAGTGGGTCAGACACACAGACCAGGGGGAGGATTGAGAGATGGATGCAGGTAGTAAGGGAGTACATGTAGATTGAATTGTCGGCAGTGTCCTATGAGAATCCAAGGAGTGGCGATTTGGTAGGAGGCCCACCCATCCCCACAGGAAAACTTCACTACTGGGTAAGGGTCAAAAGATCCCAGCCTGGAACCTTAGCACTCAAGCATTTAGGCCTCTCCTCCATGAGCAGAACTCCCAGTTTGGAGAGCTTGTCCTGACACTAATACCAGCAGTTCCTCCTAGTAGCTGGAAAAACAATTTGTGAGCTCTTCCAAGGCTTTGCAAAGCCTCTCAGGCTCCCACAACCTAGCCACAAACTGCCTTGCTCCTCCCCCCACCTCATTGGTGGTGAAGATCAAAAAATACCCTGGGAGCTACAAGGTCTCCCCTAAAGCTTTACCGGGGTGGGGGGGACCAGACTTTACCAGTGGCACAAAAGAACATATCAGCAGCTGCCTCTTTCACACAAACATCAACCAATGACAAGGAGAACAACTTTAGCTCATCATAGCATCATGGAAATCAAGCACATGGGGCACGGCTGATTTGGACTCACAAGTGCTAGCTCCTATATCAGAGATTAAGCTAGCGGACACAACACAATTTACATTGCTGGGAAGAGGTGAAGACAGCCAGACAGAGGCAACCTGAGAGGATCATTGAACTTCTTGAACACCCCATAGGCAACTCAGAACCAGCACTCTTCTCCCTGATATGGTCAGGGATTGATCTTCAGGGACCTGGGGATGTGCCCACAAGCCAGGCCCAAAACTCTCAGGACATATTTGAGAGGCCAAATGAGAAGGAATCAGCAAAAGAACTCTGGAAGTACAAAAAATCAGAGTGAAAGGTCACCCACAAAAGGAAACAACAACATTCTATCAATGCCTATCAACCAAAATGAAAATATTGAAATGAGAGATAAAGAATTCAAAATTTGGATTATAAGGAAGCTCAATGAAATACAAGAGAAATTGGAAAGCCAACACAAAAAAACCCCCACAAAACAACACAGGAAATGGATGAAAAAATCACTAAAGAAATCAAATTATTAAACAAAATTGAATAGAGCTCCTGGAAATGAAAAATCATTCATGGAAAATTCAAAACAGAGTAGAAAGTTTTAAAAATAGGCTAGACCAGGCAAAAGAAAGAATCTCAGAGCTTGAAGACAACATCTTTTAAGTGAACAAGTCAGTCAAAGATAAAGAACAAGAAATAAGAGAAATGAACAAAGCCTAAAAGAAATATGGAATTATGTAAAGAGGCAAAATATAAGAATTATAGGCATGCCTGAGCATGAAGAAGAAAACACTCAAGGTTTGGAAAATCTATTTGAGGGAATAATTGAGGAAAATTTCCTTGGCTGTACAAGAAATTTAGATATCCAGGTACAAGAAACTCAATGAACACTTGGGAGATTCACCACAAAATGGCAATCACCATGACACATAGTCATCAGACTGGCCGAAGTCAACGTGTAGGAGGAACTCCTTTGAGCCATAAGGCAAAAACATCAGAGAGATTACAACGGAAAATCCATCAGGCTAACTGCAGACTTCACAACTGAGAACTTACAAGCCAGAAAGGTTTAGGGTACCATCGTCAGTCTTCTTAAAAAGAATAACGTCCAGCCTACAATTTTTTATCCTGGAAAACTAAGTTTCTTATATGAGGGAGAAATAAAGACATTTTCAGACAAACAAACACTGAGGGAATTTGTCAAGATGAGACCTGTCCTTCAAGAAGTACTCAGATCTGCATTATATAATCAATAAGCAAAATAAACACCCATCTGTGAAAAAGCACCAAAAAGCTAAATCTGAGAGCCCACATATAATAATAGTTCAAGTGGTAAAACAAAGCAATAAGATTCTACACAATAGGATGAATAGAAACATATCCCACTTATCAATTATTTCAATAAATGAGAATGGCATGAATTCCCCACTCAAAAGACACAGGCTGGCTGAATGGACAAAAAAAAAAAAATACAAGCTAAGTATCTACTGTCTCCAGGAAACACATCTAACACACAAGGGTTTACTCAAACTCAGGGTGAAGGGACGGAAGGAAATATTCCATGCAAATGGAAATCACAAAAAAGCAAGTGTAGCCAATCTCATATCAGATAAAATTGGTAGGAAGGCTTATACACTGTTGGTGAAACTGCAAACTAGTAGAACTTCTATGAAAAACAGTATGGAGATTCCTCAAAGAATTAAAAGTAGACCTACCATTTGATCCAGCAATCCCACTACTGGGTATTTAACCAAAGGAAAATAAGTCATTTTATCAAAAAGATACTTGCAGTTGAATGTTTATTGCAACACAATTCACAACCACAAAGATGCAGAATCAACCCAAGAGCCCATCAATTCGTGAGTGGATTAATAAAATATGGTATATGTATGCCATGAAGTTCTACTCAGCCATAAAAAATGAATTATTACTTTTTGTAACAATCTGGATGGACCTAGAGACCATTGCCCTTAGTAAAATATCACAAGAATGGAAAAGTAAACACCACATGTCCTCACTATTAGATTAGAACTAACTCAGCAGAACTCATGTGCAAGATGGAAGTAAAACTCAATGAAAATCAAGAAGATGGGAGGATGGAAGAGGGGATGGGTGGTATCAAACCTAACGGGTACCATGTACACTCTCTGTGTGCTGGGCACACTCATAACTTTGTCTAAAACAATACAAAAGCCATCCATGTAACCAAAACATTTGTACCCCCATAATATTCTGAAATTAAAAACAAGGAAAGAGAAATAAAATCCATCCCAGACAAACAAATGTTGAGGGATTTTATCACCAGTAGACCCATCCTACTGGGTCTTAAACTTTGAATTCTTAAAGGGGTCTTAAACTTGGAAATATAACATTGATATTCACCATCATAAAAACATACAAAAATTTAAAACTCACAGGTCCTGTCAAACAATCACGCAAAGAAGGAATAATAAGGAATTAAATGGCAACATGATAGAATTTCAGCAAACCACAATGACATAAAGATAGAGAAAAGGAGAGAAAAGAAGAATTTAGAAAACAACTAGAAAACAACAATATGTCAGGAATACAGCCTCAGATATCAATATTAACCTTCAATGTAAATGGGATAAATGCTCCATTTAAATATATAAATTGGCAGAATTGTTTAAAAACATAATATGCTACTTACAAGAAACCCACCTTACCCATAAAGACAGACAGATTGAACATAAAGGAGTAGAGAAAATGTGCTATGCAAGTGGAAACCAAAAGTGAGCAGGAGTAGCTGAACTTATATCAAACAAAATGACCTTTATGTGAACAACAGTAAGAAACACAAAAAAAGTCATTATATAATGATAAAATGATCAATCCACCAAGATGATATAATAATCCTAAATATATATGTACCCAACATTGGAGCACCGAAATTCACAGAACGAATATTACTAGACCTAGAGAAAGAAATACACGGCACTATAATAGTACTGGAGGACATCAATACCCTACTCACAGTGTTAGACAGTTCATGAAGGCAGAAAATCAACAAAGAAACATTGGACTTGCATTGGACTTATGCCAAATGTACTTAACACACATTTACAAAAC